>BLKR01015146.1:45000-95000 GCA_011170035.1 Teleogryllus occipitalis | reverse complement strand
TAGGGTTTCTTCGAAGCCATTGCTTGATGCCTTCGGCATATTTCAGAACAGTAGCCCTATTAAGAGATTTCAGTAACTTTTCTGGATTCTACAATCCTTTTTCTTTCTGTAAATCCCTTCGTGTTTTTTCAAACTTGCATTTAAAGAAAGAAAATTTGTAATTTCGACAAAAACTCTTTTCAGAAGTGAATGTTACACGTACACACTTGATCGGGAGCAGTAGCTCAATCCATCAACTGATGTCACTGCAGCGCCTCTGATGGGAAGGTCCTAGGTTCAAGTCCTGATGGTGGCAGGAATTTCGACACTAGTTTTCCAGCTATGCGGAATTCAGTCGCTGTCTGAAGGAGAATTCTAGCGGGCGGCTGCTCTGATTGGTAGTATTTCGTGGTTTCTCCGATGAACACCAGGCGAATACCGGGGCAGTACCCTAACACACGGGCCACGGATCGCGTGCAATCTGTCCTTCCTCTTCCTTGTCCTATCCTCTCCCCTTACACACACACATGCACTATACTATCACATATTCCGGGAGACCGGTCGGGAGCATAGAGCTTGTCTCGGCTGGGGCGGTGCCTCGCTGGTGGGAGATTCCTGGTTAGGGGGAAACCTCGCTAGCCGGCAGTAGGTCGGCGCTGGATCTCGCTATCCAGTGGGGAAAGAACACAGCCATCTCCCGAGGAAAAAACGTGCACTACACTTACGGGACTAATGACCTAAGCTGTTGGTCCCGGAATCACTAACCAACCAACCAATGTACTTCAATGTATTTCTGTGAAACTGGTAGAAAATTCTTTCACAGTTTGGTTCTTGTCTTGTGAGAACTTCTTAATGGATTTTGATGTGGAACTACCTGGCACTGAAAGACGAGAAGTTAATTGTAATTTGGCCAAAAATAACTAGTGTGTAACATGTGTAAAAAATTTCATTATCACAATCCAAGATTATGTTGAAAGCCTATTCTGGCGATATGTAATGATCATATTTTAGCCATGAATGAAATTCATTTCATTCATTCCAGATACTCTCTGACTCAGCAGACCTACAGAGACACTGAAATATTACTACAAAGTATGACTTATAGCAGGATAGCCTTATTGAAGTTTTGCAGAGAGGCATTTCTTAGACTTGTGTTTTTTACATGCTAAATGTATGACAGGAATTGCACTGTTTTCCTTTCTTTCTAAAGGGAGGCTCGTGAATGATTTAAAAAATTGAAGAAAGGTGAAGTAAACAAAATTGATTGATCAATAACTATTGCACCAGCTGTTTATTGGAATACTTGAACACCTTTTGTCTAATTGTACTTATTAAAATTATCACTGCCCTAATCAAAGTAGATTAATAATTTGTTATGAAAACTACATTCTGAATTATGTGCTATTCTCCTTGTTTTAGATTCTGGGACAACAGAAGATCTCACAGAGATTCCTGTGGTTAGAAACACGGAATGTGCTCGCATAGGCTCTCTAACATATGTGATAACTCTGGAAACAGAGAGTATTATATTTAAATTTCGAGATGCAGCAGGTTTGTTCTCCAATTTTGCCTAATAAATGTTTTAACAATAAACATTTTCAGTGGTATAACGTCATTTTATTTCAGAGGCGAGGAGATTTCATGAGAATATTATTAAGGTCAAATCAGGGAAAGGAACGTCAGTATTTACAGAACGCACAGATGATTCATCAGCCATTCAGTATTTTCAGGTAAAAATTTGTGTGTTTTGAATTTTATTATTATTATTATTTTTTTTTTTTACTTAATGTGCTCAATTGACTGCAATTTTCATTTTGGTATGTTTTCAGTTTTACGGGTATTTATCACAACAACAAAATATGATGCAAGACTATATTCGTACTAGCACATATCAGCGTGCAATTCTTGCTAACCTTGACGACTTTAAAGATAAAGTGGTACTTGATGTTGGTGCTGGATCAGGAATTCTTTCTTTTTTTGCAATCCAAGCTGGGGCAAGGCGTGTTTATGCAGTAGAAGCTAGTACAATGGCCCAACATGCAGAGGTAAGCACCATGCTATTCAGATTTCACGTAAATATTTCCCACCTCACACAACCACACAGAGCACCTCACACAAATCTTCTGTATATTTATGTTTATGAATAGGAGCGATAAAACCTACATTGGCCTGCACCACATACACGTCCACAATATTAAACAATGCGTGATCACTTACAAAACATACTATGCAAACAACACCAGGTAAAAACTGGTGTTAATGAATGAATTGAAAATCAATTGATCATTATTATGAGGGTTGGGGTAGAAGTCATGACAACTATTTTTTCTAAAAGAAATATCAAATTACATAATTTTATTTGTTGCCTGAAAGAAATGCACTACTAGTGTGTGTTCATAACAACAGATGGCTCTTTGAGTGTCTCTATTAGCACAGAGAGCAATGTCAAATCAGTTGTCTATTGCCATGTGAGATGCATGTAACCCTTTCAAGCAATGCTCCTACATCAAGACATGTTCTTTGTGGAAGAAATGCTGTAGGATGTCTCAGGAAATCGGAAGCTGTTGGGAATTATGTCCTTTCATACTGGACAGTTGCGAGACAGCCAGGAGAGTTTCAGCGAGGATGCATAGACACCTGTGATCAGCACAGGAAGACCTGGAGTGAGAGTTTCTCGATACCTCTTTCATTCTTTGACTCCAGTAGTGTCTATCATGTATCTCCCTTCAGCAGGTGCTCAATTACTACATGTGCCACATCGGTCTGCACATTCTCAGGTTGTCCCGTGGATTGCTGATCACAGGTTGCTACGCCTCCTCACTGAAACTGTCTAGCTATCTCACAACTGTTGAGCATGGAAGGGCATTATTCCCAACAGCTTCCAACAATTTCAAGATAAGCACATACGTGGTTATTTTGATCAAGTCCCATATCCATAAGTACTAACATATTGTAACTGTAAGGTATTAACTGTTACATTAAATGAACCAAAATAGACTGTTTCATTACAATACAATTTGTTGATTTTTTAGAACAGTGCACAAGCTATGGCAGTAAAAGTGAATGTGACTTTGATTTTTGTTTATATAAATACTTATATTCAGGATTTGTCTTCATACTGTGCAAGACCCAAATTTCCTGCGATCAATGTAAGACACAAGTTCTCTGACTAATAAACGAGTACTCTCTTGTCCAAGTCTTTTTGTAGTATCGCATGATCTGTTGACTTAGTTGATAACTAGAAATCTTCTGTAAAACTACTTGAGTTATTTTCTCTAGTCACTTGTTGCCAAGATGAAAATAATTGGACTGAGCAGTACTTCACTACTCACTGGTCTCACAGATGAAAGAGCTCTCTAAAATTGTCTCTCCAGGTATTCTTGTGACCATTGTAGTAACTTGCTTCATATACCCAAACATTTACACTTGTACAGCAGATGCTTATGGGAGGTTCATGAAATGCCATTGCATAATCTAGGTAAATGGTGTCCCTTCGGAGGGCCCCCGTCTAATACTGTAATCCACTAACCAAGAGAAAAGTTTGTTACTGCAGATCTCCCAGGAACGAAACCATACTGCTGTTGCAGAATAAAATGGTTTTCTGTTATGCAATCTCAAATCTTCTTAATTACCTTGTTTTTTACAAGACTTTCCACTTTACTAGTCAAACAGATGGGTCGATAATTTGTGGGCAATATCTTGTTCCCTTGTTAAAAATTTCATGTGACAATTGCATGTTTCCAGCTGGCTGGTACCCAAATGAATGGAATTTTGTAAAATGTCCATATTGAAGGATATGGTCTGTGGGGATGGGTTGTTGAGTAAATGGTGCATCAATTATTTTTATTTATTTATTTATTTATTGGCAATTAACTAATAATAAATAGAAGATGTTAATACATAAATTAATAAAAAAGACATTTTAATTAGCTGAGTTTTTTTTTTAAAGAAGTTTTTGAATTTGTTTTGTTGTGTCAACTAAGTCTCTTATTATTGTAATAATATTGGATATTCTACACCTACGCCATGAGATAATGGAATGCCGTGAATTAGATTAGGTGGTTTGTAGGTAAGAAAAATGTTCATGGAATTGCCTGGCCGATTTCTTCAGGGAACTTTCCAATGTGAAGTTACGTTTAAACTAAATATATATAGTAGTCTTAAAAAAAATTCAACGGAATAAAATTTGCATTCGATTATAATTTAATGTAATTGAAAATCAAATATTTTGGATTTCAGTTATTATGAACTTAGATACTGATGTTAATATTAAATTGTAACATAAATATTTAAAAACTTGGGTAACAAAATCAACTATATAGTTCGTAAAGTCATTTCTCATAATTTGTATTAATGGTGGCATTAAAATTATGCTTATTCTGGACACTATACATTTTTGACAGTAATTAAATAAAATGATCTATTAAAAATAGCAATACATCGATCTAGCAAAATTAGCAAAGTAACAAGAAATGTTCTTGAATCTTTACAAATTATAGTACCATTTTAAATATATGTTAACTGTACAATAATTGTATATAAAATTGTAAAATTACTGTGAGACATTAATGCCTTTTTTGTAAAAAAGTAAAAACCTCACCATAAAATAGCCATTTATTTTTTTATTTATTTATTTATTTATTTTACGTCAAAGAACAGTTCAAACTGCGTATGACGCCATTAATAATCATGTTTTTAAGTTCATAGTAATGCATTGTACCACTGAGCATTGTAATAAATTATGTATTATAACACCTAATTAATATTCCAAAGTTAATCCTATTTAGGAAAAATAGTTTTTTAATCATTGTTATTATATTGTTCATTGTTTTGTAAGGGTGATTGCCTATTTAAATGAATTAATTAAATTAATGTTTTTCCATCATACACATTATAATGTTATGGACCGTTACAGGCCACTTCACCTGCATTTAAACAGAAATGCAAAACTCTTTTCCAAACATGCACGACATTATTGCATAATGATAGTCATAAAGAATTTTCCTAATTTGCACATTCATTATTCTGTTTAAAAGACACTTGATATATCAATAAATGTGCAGTTTGAATTAAATACTATTCAGTTGCAGAACTGCAAAGATGGAAAGAGTTTTTGACAGCCATAAGGTGATTGGCTGTATTCAGTCTTAGATATGGTACAATTTTAAAGGGGAAAAGATAAACTTGCCTTAGTTATCCAAATGTATCCAGTTCAATTTGCATAAAATGCGTTACCAACAATCTTATTTAAGTGTTGAAGTTCATGATTACAAGTTGATTATTAAATCTTGAGCGCAAAGTTCAGTAGCCTATTAATGCATTCTTTTATTTTGTTGCCAGAGTTTAGTAAACGCTAACAATTTGAAAGGAAAAATTGTTGTGATTGCTGGAAAAATTGAAGAAATCACATTACCTGAAAAAGTTGATGTAATAATTTCTGAACCTATGGGGTATATGCTGTATAATGAACGCATGTTAGAAACATATCTACATGCTAAGAAATGGCTGAAGGATGAAGGTAAGATTTTGTCAAATATCAATGACATAACTTGCATCCCCTCAATTGTAATGTTAAATTTGGGAAGAGCTGGAGCAAGCTAGAAATTTGTTTTTTCTTTGCATATTATTACTTATGGTTTAAGGATATGCTACCAAAAAAGATTTTTCTGGTGTTCCCATAAGCAATGATAAAAAATATTAAAAACTGACAGGATCTCTATGAAATCACAGGTACTATTGGAACAACATCTGGCATTCTTTCGGTAGTTTTTGCAACATTCAGTGTGGAGTGAGTTTTGATTTTGAGGACAGGTAGTTGGAGTTTGAACGTACAGTAACCCAAGGTAGCTTCCATAGATAGATTTTGAATGGTGGCTCTCTTCATTTTCTGTGGCAGGAAGGGACCAAAAATTACAAAAACCAAGTTTCCTTTTTATGTAAATTTATAAGTGATTTATTGATATACAATGTAGAATAGGATCAGTATATTATTGTTTTGTCCTTCTCATTCTGAATTAACTAGAACAGTTTCAGAAAAATAACTCTTTTAGTTTCTCAAAAAATCTAATTTATAAAACATGGCTTTCTTAAATCTATTTTAGAAGTTGTGTATTTTATTCATTATTAATGTGAGAGTTTAATTAAATCTCATAAATTTTGAAGGGTTATTCCTAATATTCAATATTTGTACAAGTTGTTCCAAACATATACCACTGCTTAGAAACTTGCAGTTTGACCAAAGGAACAGTCTTTGATACTGTACTTAAGTGTCAAGAGAGTACGGACTTCAGTTCAGGCAACTGTTACAGTGCTGAAGAAATTTCACTGCATCCTCCAAAAAGGATACTAGTTGTTGTTTGCACCATACCACAGTATCATGAATTGCTAGAATGAAGGTGAAACATTCACCCTTCAGAACCTGTAAACAAAAGCAATGAAAGTCCTGTTGTGAGATTTTCAAAGTTCATGAAACTGTGTGGTTGGAATAGTTATCAATCAGAAAGTGTTTCAATAGTGCTGATCATTTCTGTAACACTTTTATATCAGTATTAGCAGGGTAACAAATTGGACCTAGCTTGTTTCTCAGTTGTTATATGGATCCCTCACCTTAATGTAGATCTCTGCCTATTAAAAAGTCTTTGGCCTGATGAAAAAGATTTTGAAGAGTAATCATTTCATTTCTGCTGAAGGAATGTGTGATACTGTCAGGGGTGTAGTGTGATGGGAAACAAGATAGACAGTCTTGAAGATGAATAAATGACAAAGGTTGATATAAAATGACATTAATTTCTTTATAACAGAAGAATTCCTTCATAAGAGACATTTATGGGCAGATTCTTCTCCGTTATATGTGGGAATTGATAATATACACACAAGTTCAGTTATGAGATACCTGAGATTAACTTTCAAGGTTAATTTTGACTGTTCTCGAATTCACATCGCAGGAAAAGTTTTTCCGGGAGTGACACAAAACATAAACAAAAGAAAATATCTCGGTTGAGGTGTAGGCTTTATGCAAATAAAATCCTGTTCACCAGATGTTCAGCACCAACATCATTGCAAAGGTGAAAACTTGATATATAGTACATAAAACATTTAAAATAGGCCTTGCACCTTGTAAAAATGTTGATGAGTAATCATTTAATTTCGCTTCTCGCATCCTTCTTGCTTGTCTGAACATGATGAGGATAGTAACATGAATGAGCTTACTTACCTCATCACCTTCCACAAAACAATACCCAGGGAAAGTGGCAGTGATTTTCACTTTGCCCAGATGAGCTGTATTAATTCTGGAAATCTTTTGTTTTGCAGCTTAGATCAAGGGTGATTGAGGGTAAAACCTGTCTTGTGTGGGTGTGTGGGGATTTCCTGTTTCCATTTCTTACTTGTAGAGTAAAAATTGGATATAATTTACTTACTTGGAATGGATGCTATACCACTGTTTAAGAGATGGCACTGTAGTACCAAACTTGCGGATTTTAAAAATGAAGTGTGGATTAATTTAGTGAATATAATAGAACTAGTGTATTTTGTATACATGTACAATGAATACCTACGAGAAGAAAGTGTTGTATTTACAAACCATACTTTAATTACATAAATTACTTGCGTAATGTGCGTGATGTTTCACTATGTGTGTACAATTTTTTGACAAGGCTCTGACCTACAGCCTGTGTAATGAACATAAAACATCTTTGAGTCTGTCCAACACATTTTCACAGTAACTCGGAGACTTATGCCTTGAGGATTTATATAAAACAGTGTGAACATCCAAAACATTTTAATTAGAAACTAAATAATTGTAAACATTTGGTACTACAATCCTGGGTAGAAATAGTTCAGTATTCTAAACATCTCTTTTCATCTTTCACAATTTCTACTAACCTCACCCAGTTAATTGCCATTGTTACACCACTCAATCACCATACTGTTGGTGAAATGTCATATGAAAACCTACAATTTGTTTCAGTTGCAACAGATTTCAGTAGGTGAAGCATGCATGCTGCATGTATTCCCTGTAGATAAACTTCAGCCTAAAATTTTCCTCTAGTGCCAATATTTTCTTGACTACAAGCAGAAAACTCTTATAAGTGGATCTCTTGCATGCAGATGAAAATGTCTATAATTTATATATTGATGCTCAGGAAAGCCCGTATTGTCTTTCATAACTGGATTCTATATTTTTTGAAATTAAGTGCTGAAGTTAGCGAAATGAGTCTGCACCTTTCCCTCACACATCAGAGAAATTTAAGTTAGGAGGCTCCAGGGAGATGTATCTAGATCTCTTCTTAGATTTAATTGTAGTGAAATTCTGCACACTAGTATTATGGCAGAAACACAAGCAAGGAGTCTCATTGTGGTCAAGAAACGCATCTCTTCTGTGGTTGGGGTAGAGCTGTCTTTTTCATCCACAAGATTTTTAGTATGCTGCAATTTATCACTGTCCTCGAATGTTGTGAGAATATCTGTTATGCTTCAACTATTTTTAATGAGCACTAGTTTTGAGTATTAAACTGATATATTTGTATGGTATTTAGTTCTCAACTATAGGATAACTAAATTATCCTTTGGAAAAATTAGTGTCTTTGTATTGCTGTCTAC
Source organism: Teleogryllus occipitalis (assembly GCA_011170035.1). Lineage (NCBI taxonomy): Eukaryota > Metazoa > Arthropoda > Insecta > Orthoptera > Gryllidae > Teleogryllus > Teleogryllus occipitalis. Next base: position 86,420 of record BLKR01015146.1, on the reverse strand, counting down.
CTGTTTGATTTTGTCACACTGTGCCACTGGTTGCCCTTTAACTGTGATTCAACCAGCAGAGGGAATAGAAGTAAATGATTTGCATTGGGACTATTGTTTGAACATAGTACAGTGCGCCAGGAAAGTCTCTCTGCACCGAGCCGTATCAGGGCCTTCTATTAAAAATTGCATTTATCTCGGTTACAACCAGGTCACTGGAAAACAAGTGAAGGGGATAACTTCTGTTTTGATTGTGGTGAGTACACAATTTACGTTTTCTTTTGTTACAAGCTGTAAATTGTTCTTCCAACATAATTTCTGTTGCTAACTTTCTCACCAGCAAGGTACCACTGCGGAGAGAATTTCCTGGCACACTGTATGTAATAGTAGACATGATCAATCATGGAATTTATTTTATTCAAGAACTGCATAATTGTAGACACAACCTATGTGTTATTTATTTGAACAACCATTGAAACAACTTCATATATTATTATTATTGTTATTATTTTGTAGTATTGGGTACAACAGGTGTGATGTTCCCAAGTCGAGGAGATTTGCATATAGCACCGTTTACTGATGACAACCTCTATATGGAGCAGTTCAATAAAGCCAACTTCTGGTACTGAAAATATTATTTATCTCTGAAAATTAGAAACCATTATATATATGTATATTAATGCTATTTTAACTTGCCAAATACTCATTTTCAGGTATCAACAATGTTTTCATGGTGTAGACCTGAGTAGTCTCAGGCATGCAGCTATGAAAGAATACTTCAGACAGCCAATTGTGGATACATTTGATATGCGAGTATGTATGGCAAAGTCGGTACGACATGTTGTGGATTTCCAAGCAGCAAAAGAAACAGACCTTCACCGAATTGGTTTGTGATTCCAGGCAATTACAGTTGTTTCATAAACTTTGATGTCTCATTGTTGAACTGGATTTTTTTTCATGTTTCAGAAATACCTCTTCAGTTCCATCTCCTGGAATCTGGCACTGTTCATGGTCTTGCATTTTGGTTTGATGTAGCTTTTATAGGAAAAAACTCAACAGTGTGGTTGTCAACTGCACCATCAGAGCCTCTTACACATTGGTATCAAGTCAGATGCTTACTAGAGACTCCAATTTTTGTGAAGGCTGGCCAACTTCTAACAGGCAGAGTTTTGCTAGTTGCTAATCAAAGGTATATTATTTGTAAAATTGTGACTCTGATTATTCTAAGAAAAATTAAAATAGTAATCATTGTAAGGATTTCAATTACATTCTCTATCTGCCCGGTGTAAAGAGTGGATGTAAACAAAGCCATATGGGGACATGGAGATAAAAATCTACATGCAATATACCAAAAAAAAAAAGAGAGAGAGAGAGAGAGAGAGAGAGAGAAAGAGAGAAAAGAAGAAGAGAAGAAGAATTGTCTTTACTTCCAATTATAAGTTCGGTAGTTTCAAATAAGAGATTAGTTCAATATTCTCAGAGATGCATATCAAGTACATGAAGCAGACAAATATTCACGTGTTTGATGCAACAGCAGATTGTGTAATACTTGTGTGAGGTGACATTATAATTTGTCAACATTTAATCATTTTTTGAAGTTATGTGCATCATTAGCTTACAATATTGTAATTGTAGGCTTTGAGTTTTTATTAGAATTTCATTGTGCAATATGTACATGAAACTGCTGGACTGTGGTGTCCATGGAGCTCTTTCAGTTTGTTTAGATATTTGGTAGACGTACATTTTGGGTTTGTTTACATCCACTCTGTGCACATGAAGAATATGAGAAATTATAATGATGGTCCTTTGGGTAAAATTCTATTGAAAGTGTATGCTATTGAATGAAATTGTGCTCTGTTAGCTAGGCTACATATGAGAATAAGGTAGATCAATAGAAATGGGAAAGGTTACATGAATATATTGAGCTATTTCAAATGCAAACAAGTTTCATGTGCTTTACATTAATTGTCCAAGACATCTCAGTTTCAGGTTGTCATTCCAGAGTTAGCAATAAATCATAAAATTTTCATGTATTCAAAAGTGCAATGTTTTTTCTCCAAAATTATGTGGAGTGCAAACTGTTAGTGGAAGCCTAAAGGTGTATTTGCTCTGAGGGATCAGTTTATTCGTGGAAACTGGAAACTTCAGTGGATGCAACAGCACAGAATAAATGTATCATGTGAAATACTATACAAATTGCACTGTTGCCAGTTTCATATTGCATGGTTAAAGAACAAAAAAATTTTAAGAATTCATTTTCAGATGAGAAAGAGAAGATCTGAACAGTAGGTGTTTAACAAGCCATTCAGATGAATGTCAAGTACAAAAAGACATGGTGGACACTGTCAAGATTTCCCTTTCAATTATTGTCCTGCCATTATACTTCGTTGTTGTTTTTCAATTTAATTCACTCACTTATAATTCTTCAATAATGAGAAATAACCTTAATTATTCTGTGGCCAGTGAAGTACAGTAAAACCTATCTAAGCCGGAATTGTTTGGGTTCAATATTTTTTTTGTGTCTTGTACAGGTTTCCGGCTTATTCAAGTTTGCATTAAAAACTGTCAATTCAGAATACGCAAGCATTCAAATATGGAATAGGTTGTATGAGTAGGCATAATACAATATCACAGCAACAGTAAGGTGTAAATATTGTTTATCTCATCTAGAACTACTTTTCAAAGAAAGTAAGACGTCGTGGGAGAGACAAAAAAAATGACATACAGAAACGCAATCACAAAGTCTAATGAGATGAACTCCATATAAAGTAACATGTTCAATACTTGTCAGAACAGATGAATTCATCTGATAATTTTGGCTATTTGCCTAGGTGCTCGTGACTACTGGCAACCATCTGTAATCAGCAAAGTAAAGAAAATATTGGTGAAAAAATTACTACAAAATTTGCCTTTTCAAGCTGAATGAACCAATGAGAAATAAGCATTTTACAGATAACTTACATTTTAATTTATGCTGGTTTAAAGAAATCTTCCATGCACATCTGCCGGGAAGATTTTAGGTCTGCATTATAGATAACTTTCTTTGCATCTTGAAATTTATTCAGAAGATCAGGGCAATCTTTTTGTGTGGCAAAGGCCTCTATGTGCAATTAGGGCATCGTGGATTGTCTTAATTCTTAACTCTTTGACATTTATTTGCATGTCATTGTTGTCGACAACTTTGTCCTATTCTCTTGCTTCCTGCAGTAGATCAATCGCTTTACCAACCTCTTAACATACAGGGATATCATCATCAAAATGTATTTAATTATGTGCACTAAACTCTGAACTTGCTCTTTGGCACGTCATTGCTTTCTTCACCATTGTTAAAGCTCTGTTGTTTTGTTGCACTTTGTACATTTGAAGAGAGTATCGATAGAGCATCGAATGACTAAATGCTCATTCAAATGAATTACTATAAAGAACACATTTTGAAGAAACGGTATTTTATACACACATTTGTGGTGTATAATTTCTTTACCATCCTTTTTTGTTGGTGGTGCCATGGCACACTGGCACTACCCTACAAGCCACCTCTTAATCTACCTGAGCATTAATATGAAATTTGATAAAGAAACTCTCCTCATTACTTTTCATGTAGTTCCCTTGACTTTAACACACTTGGTCCATTTAGTTTCTTGTGATCGAATACCTTTAGAATAGAAGGAAACATCTTGACTGTCCAGATACCCCATTAAAACTTCCTTGACAGTTATTCGTCTGGAAATCTTCACCCAAGCAGAATATTTTCAAAACAGAAAGTAGTCACTGGGTGCCAGATCTGGACCATATGGTGGATGATTAAGCTGTATGAAGTCACTGTCCTTCACAGCAGTATGTGATTTGCTGTGACTTGATTGCGGATACATTGTTATGAAGCAACAACACAGCAGCAGAAAACTTCCCATGGCACTTCTGATTGACAGACTCGCGTAATGCCCTTACTGTTGAATAGGTGTCTCCAGTGATGGTTGTCTTGTATAGCATGATTTCTACAAGCAGAACATCCTGAGTGTCCCAAAAACGGTGACCCTGATCTTTCCGGCTGACTTCTGCTCCCAACATTTTTTGGCTGTTGGAAACCCCTTGTGCTTCCATTGCATGGACTCTTGCTTGGTTTCAGGATCATGACAATGAACCCAGGTTTCATTCCCTATTGTAATTCATGAGTAAAAGTTATCTGGATTTCTTTAAGCAAATCCAAATTCTCTCTGCAACATTGCATTTATTTTAGGTTGCTTTAAAACATCTAAGATCATTAGCGACCACTATTGATTTGTACCAGAGATACATTTTACTAGTTAGAATAAACAGAAATACAGTAACAGTAAGACAGCACAGAACAGTACAGAATAATACAATACAGTACAGAAGTACAGTAAATTTAAAATAATCCAGATCATATAATCAAGACCAGCAGTATTAAGATATTTTAAAATCGACTTGCAACCTTCAATTGAATTAAATATTTCATAAAATTTCGTTTATGATGCCCAGAGAGTTTCTTAGATTTTAGAGGCTTAAAAATTCAAGTATAATGTGAGATGTTGATAACATTCCTCCCACTTAAATTGCTTGGCCCAAAATTTTACTTTATAGTATGAAGGCATACCACATACAACATTCATTTTCTTGTGGATTTCTTTACATTGCTTCTCTTTCTTTGTGAGGAATTTTATCGCTGAACAATGTTCGAAATCTCTTGTTTTCTCCGTTGACTCGTACAGCACTGCTCTTGCCGTCTTCTCACGTCAAGAGTTTACGGCAGACTGATTTGTTACCAAGACTGAAGCATATCAAAACATGTCCCAACCTACCTGTGCACACTCAGCTCTCCAACAAAGATACCAAGGTAGATGACTTATTGAACGTCCCTCGTAGATGATACACATATATTAGTGTAATCAATTGTTGCTGATACATTTAGGTAAGACTTGCAATGACTCACAAATTATATAATGCATATTCTAAATTAATAGAAATGAAACAATATTATACAATATTACAGTTTTCTACATCAATTATATTTTGGACATAACACTAATTTTTCAAATATATACCTCTTCAAAACATCACCTTACGAATCATTTGAAATTAAATAAACAAAATTATTTACATTGTATTTTAATATTAAAGTTTATTAACTATTGTTCTTTTGAGACAAAATTAATTGTTAAGATTGTTTTATCAGATGTTTTCAATAAAATACCGTAGTGAAAAGAACCAAAAATATATTCTTCAGTATTTCACTGGAAGCAGTTAGTGGCAGCTGTGAGTCTTGGCACCATGGAATGCATGAGCAACCTCTGCTGGATAGGGGAAATTCTGTTCCGTTTGTCCACAATTATTCTCTTCGAAACTGCCTTGAGAGTTGGCCAATGTTTCTGGACCTACCACAGGTTATCTATTGGATTAAATCAGGAGAATGTGGGGGAGTTTCCTGACAGTTGTTAATTTAGTTTCAAATCAGTTAAAATGAGATGCATCGAAGTTGGTACTTATATCAAATTGTTCAAAATAAATAATCAATTTAGTAAACCATAATATTATTTTATTTCTACTTTCATATCATATGTATGATCAGTTTCTAGTCACTGTATATCTTTCAATGCTTGACTGCTCACGACAGCTCTTGGTCTGCATTCTCAAATGTATGGTATTACAGAATGTGATATAATACCCATTTTGACCTGCATGTAACTTTCAATTTTAAAAATATATTAACATGCAAAATTGATTAAGGTGTGATAAAAATTAAGTTAGTTAATTAAATGTTCAAATTATAGTAAATATAATATTGGATGCATACATAGAACTTCATTGGCCCTCTTGGGCTCCATGGACCGTAAAGCAATGTGTCGGCTGCTACTTCCTCTTCTCAGCCCTAGATACGCCCTCCTAGCAATCCAATGAAAGGGCTGCATGTACTACCACATAAAGGCCCTCCATGGTTCATTTTGGAATGAGAGTGCGAGAGTAATTAAACATTAGTGTGAAAATTGTCTGCATCAGTCCTGGAGGGAATCAAACCACTTCCTGATGCAGGCTGATTGAAAGTAAAGAGGTTGCATGTGCATAACGTTTGTATGACAGGTCTTTCTGAACTTGAACGAATGGTCCTTGCTCTTTGCGTCATCAGAACTTGAATGGGTAGACCCTGCTCCTTGCATCTTCGGAACTTGAATGGGTGGACCCTGCTCCTTGCATCATCGGAACTTGAATAGGTGGGCCCTGCTCCTTGCATCATAGAAACTTGAATGGGTGGACCTTCCTCTTTGTATCATAGAAACTTAAATGGGTGGACCCTTCTCTTTGTATCATTGAAAGTGATGTGCAAAGTGTTCTCCAATCTGAAACCTAGTGCAGTGCAATGATTGGTTTGTTTGCATTAGTGATTTTTCTAATGTTGAAAGGATAATAACTCCATTCCGCCATCTAAAGTTGAGATGATCTTTAGTTTATTATGTTTCTCAAACCTAGTGTTATCACCCGAGCTTCAGCCTCAACTCCCAGGAGAGACACATGCCTATATATAATTTTTATTAATTTTCTATAATATTGAATCATTTAATATCTGACCTGAATGTTATAAATACCTATAACTTATTAAATAAAAATAGATTTTAAATTCAACATAAATGAAAACCTATGTAAGAAAACATTAAATGGACTTGGACACTACACTTACAGCCCCCCTCCTCACTTAAAAAAAACTGGATTGTGCCTCAGATCATATGGTAATGAAATTTTGTTACTGTAACCGGGGTGAATAGGGGCAGATTGCAAGGTATTTTAATAATAAAACTAGGAAACATAATGTCATAAATATTTTATTCATGAAAGTGAAAGAAGGTTTAATCTCTTATCTTTGGAACCTAATATCATTAAGATAGTACATAATGACCTATAATTGTTGATTAAAAAGTGTCCCTATTCACACCAAGGATGGGGTCAGTAGGGACAGTCGTAAATATAATTTCAAATTCCTATTCTATCAGACATTGAGGTGAATAGGAACACAAGATGACTTTTTAAAAACATAAAATACATTAAAACAAAAAATATCCAATGCATTACCATCACTTAAACATGTATCTTCTTTGTAAGATTCACCAAGGTCTCCTTTCATTTTTCTTGTTTGCAACTTGAGGAGGAGACATTTTACTGTACCGCTGCTATTCAAATTTAGGTATTTAAAACTTCTCTACAGCAGCTGAAACTGACATCCCTGTCCTAATCATTTTCTAGGTCCTCTTGAGCAATGTACTTGTGAGGATGACCTCTGAAATTACCCTCGTACTTTCTAACCATGTTGTCCGTACTCGCCCTATAAACCTCAGAAAAAAATGACAGCTTGAGAGAAAATATTCAACAGTTTATTTCATAATTAATATTACACCATTAAAATGTATGCATATAACTTAGAAATAGAATCGATATTTACATGAAATATTTTCAGAAGAAATAAAAGAGGTCATCTTCGTCAACATACTAGCTTTATTAAGATAGCCGGCTTTTGACGGCTTTGTCGTCATCGTCAGTCTCGCTGCTTTCGGCAAAAGTCGGTCGGCCGACCGTGTCGGACACAGTCGACCGACTTTTGCCGAAAGCAGCGAGACTGACGATGACGGCAAAGCCATCGAAAGCCGGCTATCTTAATAAAGCTAGTATGTTGACGAAGATGACCTTTTATTTCTTCTGATAAGATCGTCAACAACACCAAATTAGAATTCCCACAATGAAATATTTTGAAATTATTTCACCAACGTGTTTTGCTTGTACAGAGTGAGTTTTGCTGTGAACACTACAATAGTAATTACAACGCCTGATCAACTTCAGCAATATTCCCAACCACTGAAACGATTTCAAATATAATACCCAAAACTATTGAGAACCACAATCTCATGAATTTTATTCACCAGATGGCATGAAAAACACATTATTTAACATCATGTCAATGAGAAGTTGAATTTTTTCTACACTGCTATCCAACCCCTGCATCCCTATTCACCCCGGTTCACGGTACTTGTTCTTTTAGAACATGGTATCCACGGCAAAATTTCAAATAAGTAGTGTTAGTAATTGTGAATAAAAATAATTAAATTTATATAAACTACTCTTAATTTCATCGCTGAAACTTGGACAAACATTGAGAAACTTTTTTTCCCCTTTGATTAAACTTGTGTAGGGCTAGCAAGAAAATATTACAAGAGTTTTAAATTATACAAGGGTCGCTTCAGAAGTCATGGCAACAATTTTTAATCAGTCAATAAATCTGCAGGAAACAAAAAGCACACATGGCACACCGGCACATATATTGCATCCTTGGGTAGCCTTTCATTACACAATTATCAGTGGGTGAAGGGTTGAAATGTTTGTCATATAAACTGGCTAGGGTGTTATTTTGCCTTCAGAAATTATTTTAAAACATTCACACCAAATAACATTTTGTCTCATGATTGCAGTTTTATTTGTATATGTGGGGCAGTTTTGGTCACAAGGTGGTAAACATTATAAAACCTTAAACCAGATTGCGAGTGCTGTTGGCTGTGCTGTATCTGTATCTTCATTTTTAGTCTCTCTCTCTCATAGATAAAAGTATACCGGTAGTTTCACTTTAGTCTTTTTTCTTTAGGCTTTCCAGTCTATTCATAATTAATTATACTTTTGTTGAAACTAGTCTTCTCTTTGATTTTCAGGCAAAGTTATGATGTGACAATAGAATTGTGTGTAGAGGGCACAGGCACACGATCGTCAAACACGTTAGATCTGAAGAATCCATACTTCAGGTACACAGGACAAGCTGCCCAACCTCCTCCTGGAGTAAACCATTCTTCACCTAGTGAAGCGTACTGGAGCCAATTAGATGCTCAGGGTGCTCGCCAGGGTAAGTGAAGTTAATAATTTCTGTTGTAGAAACAATTCTTTCCATATTTTATAAGTGTATGATTTTGTTCATTAAAATTAATGATTTGATGTAGAAAATGTGTTCTTAACCTTTTATTATATGATTTTTTATTTTTACTCGCAATAATTATTTTTCATTACATTTATGTATTTTAATTAAGGAAAAATAATTTAAAAAAATCTGCTTGAGAAAACAATAATGAAAAAATATTGCTTGAGGAAAACAAAATTAAATTGTGTTACTCCTCCAAAAAAGTGCTATATTTATCGATTTAAAAAAACTTACTTTCTTTTCAAATCGTTTGTGATAAAATAAGTATCAAGCAAGTCAATAAAATAAGAATTATTTGTATTTAATTACATTATTTTCCTGAAACTGTTTCGATTCTGATATACGGAAACTGTGTGCGTTACCAGGAAGTTCCGATTCACGATGCCACTTGATTACTATCACTTCATCTCCTTATCTTATCGGGTTTACCACCTAACAATGGATGGGATGACATAAATGCCTAATGTGCATCACATGTAATATAAAATAGTTCATAATTAAATCGTTAATTTCGTCTTTGTTCGCTAACGCTATATATAAGAATAAGTTTGCTAACGCTATATATAAGAATAAGTTTGCTAACGCTGTATATATGAATAAGTTCGCTAACGCTATATATAAGAATAAGTTTGCTAACGCTATATATAAGAATGAGTTCGCTAACGCTAGATATAAGAATAAGTTCGCTAACGCTAGATATAAGAATAAGTTCGCTAACGCTAGATATAAGAATAAGTTCGCTAACGCTAGATATAAGAATAAGTTCGCTAACGCTAGATATAAGAATAAGTTCGCTAACGCTAGATATAAGAATAAGTTCGCTAACGCTAGATATAAGAATAAGTTCGCTAACGCTAGATATAAGAATAAGTTCGCTAACGCTAGATATAAGAATAAGTTCACTAGCGCTAAAAATGCAGATTTATCTGTCTCGCATAATTCTAAGTTCAAATTATTGACTAATTTACATTAACGATTAATAACATTATTGGCTGTGTAGGAGTGACGGTAAAATCTAATAACAAAAATATCCCTCGTTCTAGAATTAAAATTCAGTTTTTTTTAAATTAATTGGTTTTGCAGAATTTTACAATTATTTTTTCCTGTTATCAATTTTCTCAGAACAACCTATTGTTGTTTGACCTATTGAAAGACCTATCTTTCAAATTTCTATGAGAACATAGTGATGGAATTTGTAGTTGAACTGCTATGTTACTGTAATCATGATTTATGTACGGATCATCCAATCCCAGACAGTATGCCACCATTCTAAACAAATTTGTGTTGGACTGTTTCAATTCTAGATATATATCTCATAAAAAAAGGAGACCATATCACAGATGAATACATCAGTATTGGCTTGACGAGCATGAGATAAAGTGATATCAGGACCTCTACTGAATGCAAATCTCGGCAGATTCTCTTCACAAATCCCAAGACTTGATTAGATCTGGATATTGTGCACTGAATGTGATACGTAAAAGTAATCTGAGAATCAAAAACACTCCCAGATCTTTATGAGTGTAAACTCTTTCAAGTTGTGTGAAATTCATCACATATTCAAAGGCTTTGTTCGTTTTAGATCTTGAGAAAGTTATTGATTTACATTTATCAATGTTGAGGAAGAGATCATTTTCCATACACCACGAATACAAGGCATTTAGGGTATCTTGCATGAGATATGCACTCTGTCATAATTGGATTTTTAAAAAAATCTTTAGATCATCCGCAAAAAGCAAGAACTCCACATTCAATATACTATCACAGATATCATTGATAAAAATAGAAGAGGACCTAAGTGTGACCCCTGAGGGACACTTGAAGATGCCTGAATTGGACTAGAAACATTAGTCTTATAAGATATCGTTTGAATACGATTATACAGGTAGCTCCGAAACCACTCGAGTAATGGTCCAGTGACCCCCAACTGCTCTAGTTTAATAAGCAAAATATAATGGTTTACCGAGTCGAAAGCCTTGCTAAAATCAGTATAGATACAGTCAACCTGAAGTTTTTTTTTTTTTTCCATAGCTTCCAATATGTAGCAAGAGTAATAGGACAAATTTGCTTCAATATTTCTACCTGGCATAAAACCAAATTTTCTATCAGAAAGATGTGGATAGATAAAAACTCCAATTCTGTCCATAAGCAAGGATTCAAAGAGTTTAGGGATGACACTCAGGATAGAAGTCGGTCTGTAACTCATGTCATTTCTGTCTCCAGACTTTAAAATAAGTAATATAAACAAAGACTTCCATTCATTCGGAAAAATACCCTCTGTCAAAGATCTTCAAATAACAGCCCAAGAATTTGTGCAAAAATGAAACCACAGTTTTTCAACAGAATAGATGGAATGCCATCTGGACCTACAGAGCTCCCGGAATCCAATCCTTCAATTTTACATAAAATGTCAGCAACATTAATTTCTATACCATTCAGCGCCAGAGGTGGCTCAGAAATCTCAACTGTTGTTTCATAAAAAGTGGTATCAGCTTTCTTATAAGAAGATGAATAATAATTCGCAAAACCTTCCACGATGGATGTACTATCATTAAATACTGATGAATCTCAATGCTTAATATTAGGAAGGCCCTTACACTCTCTTTTAGAATTAACATACTTCCAAAAATTTCTCTGATCCGCTGTGATATATCTCATTAAATTCGCATTATATCTTGCAAAATCTCTCCTTGCTAAGCTTTTACAAATTGTTCTAAGTTGACAAAATCTCGTGTATATTATAGGAGAGTTAAATTGCTTATAATCAACATGACTCGATTTTTTGTCTATTATTGTGTTCTTCAGTTCACTGCTATACCATGTTGGAAATGAAGATTTTACAATTCTTTTCTTAGATACATAAAGATCTATACAGTTATACAAATAATAATAAAATAAAGACACTAATGTATTAACATTGCCATCTAACGTACCAAATCTGGAATAGATATCACATAAAAATTGCACAATCGAACCATAATCAGCCACAGACTAATCATATCTCCATTCCTCAAAAGTTTCTATAATGCAGTTCGCTTGAAGAGCACAACAAACGCTGAACGGCAGATGATATTCATCTGGTGATACAACAGCCTCATCCGAACGGGTTACAGAGAAATGTTCAATGTCAGAAAATATAAGATCCAACATTCATTCTTTATCGTTTACAATTACATTATTTTGAAACAAATTTAAAAAACGAACAGTATTAGCTAACGTGTTTGCACAGGATTTCTCGCATAGAGTGGTATCAGTATCAAGTCAAGGAAAACTCGACAGTTTGCCCCAACCCCAACTCACATGAGGAAGATTATAATCGCCAAAAATTATCCACTTTGAGTTAGGATATTCCAAAAACAAAGATTCAATTGATGCTGTACAAGATAAAAAAACATCTTCACCAGTGAGTGGCGGAAAATAAACCGTACCAATGATGATATCAAAGTTGTCAGAACGCAGGTGAATAAACAAATGATCTACATCATCAGAACATTCAATTTTCACCCCATGATACACATTTTTAATACCAATAAGAACACCACCTCCTCTACAATAAATGCTATTATTCTCATTTCGGTCATTTCTATACACAATATAGTATTTCAAACAAAATTCCTACGAAAACCTATTCAATGTCAGACACGCACCTTTATTGAAAGAATTCAATTGTAGATCTAATTCAATGTACAACTCAACTATACCTCGTCTTGCCAGAATGGCAAATTCATTCATAATTGAAAATGATTTTAATTCTAATTTTAGCAATTTCAAAATTAAAGCAAGACGAGTTATATTAGAGTTCAAATAGAAACGATAATTGTTATACTGTCGATTTGTTGACAAACATAATTACATGAATTAATTTTTTTTTAAGTTATAGTTATTGAACATTATGATTACTATAATTTCAGATATTGCTGTTGAGTGAATGGTATTCTGTATCAATGTATAGGGCATAATGCCTGTTGTCAATTTGATTAAAAAAAATCTGAGCTTAAAATTTCTGGGACTAGCCATGTTTCAGTGAAGACAATATCGTAGTTATCTAAAATATAGCCATATTCCTCAGTGTCCTTAATTTTAGTGTGAAGCCCTCTAACATTCTGATAATATATTGTAAGCTTGTCTTGATTTATATGTTTTTTGGGTTTTGATTATTCGATGCTTTAAAGTCAGCAATTTTTGGCTGACCATTGAAATACTTGATTGTTTTCACAATACCATTTTTATTAAATTCATTGAGCTGTTCTCTCAAGGTTTTCAAATTATTTCTCTGCGTTAAAGTTAAATCAGAATTTATCTTATATAGTGCAGTACATTTATTTTTGCTTTTTAGCGTCGATATCCCCAAAACATGATTAACAAAAATAACTTTTACCGGTCTGTTTTTATCAGAAACAAATTTACCTGGTCCAATAACATTACGGACTTCACTCTCCTTGAAATTACAAATATCTTTCGAAACATTATGTACCTGATCACTATCTTGTTTTCTGTGTATAGTGTCACTCGCTGCAACATACACCTCTACATTGTAGATCAACAAATTATTTTTGCAGCTTAACCTATCCTACCTGACACCTTGTCAGCAAATGGACATCATTCATTATATCTTTCTTCATGTTAGCCTCTATACTGTCAACCTTGATGGTCTACTTAGCAATATCGGCCACTAACATTGGTAGACACTTTAGCCTAGCAATCAATGCAGAGGTATTTAAGCATACACTTTTTTTTAATTCCAAGCATTGAATTTCCGATGTGGTCAGTTCCGTACAAATGACATGAAAATGCCACTGACAGCTATCACAGTTGAAGAACTTCTCTCCCACGGCGTTACATGGCTCCTGGTATGCTACACATACTTCAATGTCCCTTGCATCTGCCATAATGAAGATCGAGATTAGTCCACAAACAAGATTCATAGCCAAAAGGTCCAAAGAAAGAAATTCTTTCACATGATATTCTTCTCGCAAAATAGATGGTAGAATTGCCAGTTTCAGTAGCACAATCCGTCACCAGCGTTGAGAGGTTATGTTGACAGCTCAATAGTAACGATTTAAAAATAGTTTTATATGTATACAATTCAATGCAACTCAAATAATACCACAGTGAGTGCACCAAAATGCACAAGTTATGAGATATTTAAAGAGATAAATAAAATAAAAGGAAAACACAATTTAGAACACGATTCACTTGTGCTTGATATAAACATAACACACAAGACGTAGCGGAATACCCAATCCTGGTCACTGGATGAATTCACTTATCAGCTGTTGCTCACGCGAGAATGAACTAATAATATAAATATTATAAATGAATTAAATAAACTTGACGAAACAGTTCTTCACTTTTGCTGATACCGACATTTTTAATTCATAAGACATGTTTTGAAACTAATTACATCAACAAATGAGAAGTAATGTATTTTTAAAAACAGGTTTCACTCTGTTGCTTATCTGTAAGTGCTGACAGCTCTATGCAAACACTGCTGCTCTCAGTCATTAAGTGAAGGACATCAGCCTCTGTGTTGTCTGTTTGAGAGGTTGTGCCTGAAATTAGGTGTTCTCAGCACACTCACTGTGGATTTCGAAATCTTGAATTTCCTAATCTTACCTTCCTGAAATGGAAAGTCCTATGCTCTAGCTGCAACTAGCATTCCACATTCAAAGTCTGTTAATTTCCATTGTGCTGCCATAATCATGTCAGAAACCTAGCCACACGAATCACTCAAATACAAATGGCAGCTCTGCCAATGCACTGTCCTTTTATACCTTTCGTACACGATACTATTACCATTGTATATTTGCATATTGCTTTCACATGACTTTTGTCACTTCAGTGTAATTCTTACATTATCAATTTCCTTCTAAATTCTTTGTGACCAATATAAGGGAAAACCATAAGATATCTATAATTTCCAAAATTCGCTTGTCTTTTATCTTGTACTATTTTAAGTGTCTGACATTGATTAATAGTTCTCTGTATTAAAATTGGTAAAATGACTGCATTTGATATTGCATTTAACAGCTTTGTTTTTCTGTTGTCCTTATTTTTTAATTTCTCTTATTAAATACATCTTTTTTTTTGTTTTGTTTTATTAAATCATTCCATCATATTGCTATTATCGCAGAGACTTACATATTTATTCTGAATATTTAGTTCCTATTGAGAATCAAAGGAAATGAAACTTTAGAGATGCTGGTAGTGTTGTTCAAATCCTTTGTTCCTCTCCCTTTCATTTCAGGTTTTAGATAATCTAATCATTATAATATTGAATGAAATGATTGTGCAAATATGTATAATCAAATTTGAATGTTACAAATTATTACGAAAATTGTATCAATTCTAACTACTATTCTTCAAGGTTTTGTAGAGCAGTGCATTTGGGTCAATAGAAAGGTGTTTAGAAATGTGAAGGTTTTTTGAGCATTTGTATTACTTTTTGCCAGAGTACAGAATTCAGACCTGACTTTTTTTAATAAAATTGCTTGTAAATTCTCACTTCATCCTGTATTTTACAACTGGCAGTTACAACATAACCGTAGAGACTTAACGAAGAGAGATAAATTTGCAGGTAGTTTTCAGTCACTGGACGGTTGAGGCAGTGTGGTGAGTAAAGTTTTCCTTTAGACATTTTGTCGTATTAAGCCACATATTTCCTTATTAATTTTTTCAAGTATGAGAGGAATATCTTTTGTTACCTCTCTCCAGGCTCGTAGGTTGGTAGGATTATTATTGGTGACTTTAGAATTAAGCAGGAATGTGTGTTGACACATTGCCCTTCGTATAACAGTTGAGCATGAGGGGCATCTAATTACTTTACTTAACTTTGTCAAAGCCATAGAGAATGTCATTGTGCCTATGGGATTGGTAAATTTCCTCTGATTTGTCATCTTGTTATTGATAACAAATACTTCAACAGGGTTGCCATTTTCTGGAAAACTGATGAGAGTAAGGGGAAAGTATGAAATTTTTAGAAGAATCTTTAGAAATTGGGGAAATGTTTGAGACAATTATATGCTTATATATTATGCTTTAAAAAGCATTGCAATTTTTGTGTGTGTAGCAATTTAAATTTGTCTTTTTCATGGTGAAATCGGATAGGTTACAAACAAGTGATAGGTACCCAAATCATGGTTTTATTTGATATTTTATTTAAATGACATGAAATGCTCAAAAATATTTCAAGGGGGGGGGGGAGTATTGTGAAACCTAGGATAATTTGTTTTAAGAAAAGTATCCACCCTGATGAAATTTAAAAACTATTAACTGTGTTCTAACATTTCTCTTTACTTTCCTATCATCTTCCATTTTTATGCTATTAATACCTCATCACCTATAAACACTGCTTTCACAACTATAACCACTATGACTTCTTGCAGTGTCAGGACAATTTCCCCAGCCTTTTTTAAAACCTTCATTTCTTGCTGTTGAACAGATTCAGTCATGGAAAATGTGAGCAAAGAGAAATATTGGTATCTTACTTTCCTTCTCTATGCTTTTGTAAGGAAGTAATTTATCCAGAGATTGACAAAATCTTTTCTAATTCTGAGTGGTTTTAACAGTCACATGTCAACGCCATTCCAGGACACAGAGAACACCTGTGGAGGGGAGGGTCAATGGTGGACCCCCAGAATGTATTGCATTATAATTGAAGGAAAAATGAATATATTTAAAAACTTGTAGAATGTTTATTTAGCAAAATATAACATATATTTTGTAAAAGTTAGGGTTAAAATATTTTCAGTTTTGGAGGTTTGGTGTAGTTACAAACATTTTGAACATGCACTGCACGATTTCTTGTCCTTTTGGACCCTTCTGCCAGTTTACAAAGCAATTAACTTTTTTTTTAAAAACTTGGTGTGGCAATAATTGTTTATCTACTGACATCTCATTGTCTTTGATTGCACTTGTATCTGCTAAGATTTATGACCATTTTGTATTTCCATCCATCAATGCCAATTGTACGAATTGTTTTGTAAACATCTATTAAGTATTCAAAGACAAAACTATCACTTTGGGTTAAGGAAGGGTTCTAATAGTGAAAATCCTAAACTATTGAACCTTATCTCCCTAACCTAAACCAAGTTGGAGCAAAAATCTACCCTGAGATGGACACCTCTCTCCAATTGGTATGGAAGTGTTATGAATGATTTTAGTAAACGTTGGAATTATTTTTTGTATCAAAACTCCATTTGGACGATGTGAATCTAAAAACATAAGGAATTTGTAAGAGAACAATTTGCTCTGTGAACTGGCTTGTTAGCTTTAGTTGTCATCAATTGGAGCATCTTACAACAAACTTATTTTGGTGCACTCTCAGCAAAGGCAGATTTAATTTATTTATTTATAATTCAGCTAAATAGTTTGGGACCAAATGTTTCCCTTGAAGTAAATTCTTACACTTGTTCACTTTCATCAAAATTTTTATTGTGCTTTCCTTAACTAAATTCCAGGTAAATGTGCCTCCTCAAGATTGTATAACTTTTCTCCCCACTTTCGTTTTAGACTCGTGTTCTAGAGCTCTGAGAACTGTCGCTGGATTAGTAATAATTTAGCAGCAAAGTTAGGAAAATCATATCCAAAGTCTTGAGAAATAGTAAATCAATGTGGATTTTTCACATTGCCTATAAGATAACTTGGTTTTGGATCAGGGGCAACAATCCTCAAAAACTTTAGGTAATTCTTGAACTTGTGTGTGTCTGTGTGTGAGTGTGTGTCTGTGTGTGAGTGTGTGTGAGTGTGGGTCTGTGTGTGTCTGTGTGTGAGTGTGTGTGTGTGTGTGTGTGTGTCTGCGTGAATGTGTTTTTCTTTCTGTCTGTCTGCCTGCGTGTGCATGTCTGTCTGTCTGTCTGCGTGTGCACGTCTGTCTGTCTGCATGTGCACGTCTGTGTGTGCGTGTTGGTCTGTCTGTCTTGTCTGTCTGTGTGTGCGTGTTGGTCTGTCTGTCTTGTCTGTCTGTGTGTGCGTGTCGGTCTGTCTTGTCTGTCTGTGTGTGCGTGTCGGTCTGTCTTGTCTGTCTGTGTGTGCGTGTCGGTCTGTCGTGTCTGTCTGTGTGTGCGTGTCGGTCTGTCTGTCTTGTCTGTCTGTGTGTGCGTGTCGGTCTGTCTGTCTTGTCTGTCTGTGTGTGCGTGTCTGTCTTGTCTGTCTGTGTGTGCGTGTCTGTCTTGTCTGTCTGTGTGTGCGTGTCTGTCTTGTCTGTCTGTGTGTGCGTGTCTGTCTGTGTGTGCGTGTCTGTCTGTCTGTCTGTCTGTCTGTCTGTCTGTGTGTCTGTCTGTCTGTGTGTCTGTCTGTCTGTGTGTCTGTCTGTCTGTGTGTCTGTCTGTCTGTGTGTCTGTCTGTCTGTGTGTCTGTCTGTCTGTGTGTCTGTCTGTGCGTGCGTGTGTGTGTTTGTACTACACAGAAAATCTATTTTTTTTTTTTTTTTTTTTTTTTTTTTTTTTTTTTTTTTTTTTTTTTTTTTTTTTTTTTTTTTTTTTTTTTTTTTCCCTTTCTTTTTTTTTCCTAATTGATCAGACTTAACTTGAAGCCCTGCAAATTTAGAAAAGAATTTTAATTTATGCTAATTAACTTTCTACGATACTAGCACTACATTTTATTTTATTTTTTATTTTATATATTTCTTAATTTGTTTTAGTATGGCAAAGTATGCTCATGAAAATAGCCAATGTTGTTATATTTTGAAGCACTTGTGCACCTTTTTGAGTTAGTTTTTGTTCATGAAAGCACGCGGTTAATTTGATTTCAAAGGAATACAATTACTTTTTAGAATTTACTCAGCTTGTTTTGATACTCTCAATAATGATGTTTCTGTGTGAAAGAATTTTCGATAAATTTTGAATGTATTGTTAATCAAAGTGGAAAAATGTCGTGTTGCCCAAAGACGCTTAAAAATCAATCCAAAATGCTGGGAGCATAGAGGTTTTCCTAAATGTTAACAGTATCAGCACTATGTATCGTGTATGTCTCTCTACAAAGATGGTAAATAAACAACATGAATTAGGAAAAGAAAAAGAGCAAGAATTGTTGTTGAAAAGAAAGTAGTCGAGAAATCAAAATTACTTCCTCCTTTCCTTTAGGGCAAACATGCTGGTTAAAGTATCCAAATCCACGGAAAGTCTCAAAACATAACTCTGTGTTTCACTTGTTGTGTGTTTTATCACATGTTGATTTCTTTCTTGGTATGTTTATTATAGTTATTGTAATGCCAAAGGTGTATTTATAACAAATTCTCTGGTGCTAGAAACGAAAATCAGAAAGCCCATGGCTAAGTGGTTATCTTAGTTTTCAAAGCAGTCAGCCATGTGAACTTGTTAATAGAATAAATGTCTCATTAGATCACTGATGGAGCCATCAATGCTTTAACTATTTATAATAGCAAATTATTTACAGATGTAAAAAGAAAAAAATTAACTCCCCCCCAAAATTTTATGTTCAATTCAAGATTTGCAAGATAGCAAAAAGATTTTTAACAGTTGGACAGCCTAACTCAATTTCTATAAACTTTCATTATTTTGTGAACAATCAAAGAAGTGCATGTTTAGAGCATGATATCACCAAATAGGTGGAGTAAATTGTCCCTTGACTTTTATCTTTGTCCTCACAAAAATTCAAAATTTAAGTACCCAAAATGTGAAAATTTTATAACGGATTAACTGTTTTGGTAAAATATCATTTTACTTGTCCAAACCCAGATCCTAAACCTACATCAATTTTAGTGCTTCACGGAAAAGTGTCAACTTTATTATAATAATAATAATAATAATAATAATAATAATAATAATAATAATAATAATAACAATAATAACAATAATAATAATAATAATAATAATAATAATAATAATAATAATAATAATAATAATAATAATAATAATAATAATAATAATAATAATAATAATGTCTCGTAATGATGAGGCTCCGGATGTGAAGCCTGCATTTTTGCCTGACCATTTTTATATTATGAAGTAGTATATCAGTGTTAGGAGTAGTACCAGTATATCTTATATTATGAAGAGTTGATTAAGAATGGAAGGGCAATAAATTAGATTTACTCCTGGAAGCACCAAACAAACTGCCATCCTGATATTCACCTTAAGTGATTGAATAAACCCATAAAAACGGTGTACATCATACATTGCTGTAAAAATCTGCCGGTCAAATTACTGCAATCTATTAACGTAAGTTTGCAAAAATTCTCAATTATCACTTATATAACAGAATTAAAATTATTAATGGCAATGACATGATTCAAATGAAGCTGGCACAAGATTTATTGGAAAATTAAACTTATTCAGGCGGAGTGCAGAAAAAGCGGAAGAAGAGGAAGAACATCATGGTTTGCAAAAATCAGTTGAAATGGGAAAATTTCAATTGATGGAAGAGTGAGCAAATGACAAGGAAGTTCTCTTATGGAGATGTTCATTGTTCTATACTAACTAGTGAAGGAATTTTTTTTTTTTTTTTTGTAAAAATTAATGTATTTTTTGTTTTATACAAGGACAATTTTTTTTTTGTTTGTTTCGAAATTGTTATTTATAGTGGGAATGAAATGTCAACACTCGCTAAATTCTGTATAATTGAAATAAAGTATCATTTTTTTAATGTATCTCTTTGCTTCTTTTGCTTTTTTGAACTCGACATCCACTTAAGAGTTGATTTTCATCGATTGTTATATTTTCATATATATTAAATGAATATATTACATTAAATGATATATATATATATATATATATATATATATATATATATATATATATATATATATATATATATATATATATATATATATATATATATATATATGTGTATAATGAAAATTGACATCTTAAGTCAATTACACTTGGCAACAAATTTTAAATTTTTGTTGATTGCTTGGTTCTCCCTATTTATACTGTTACACTTATTGGCATTTCAAACTTTTAAACTCATAGTGGTATACATTGTCTTCGAGATAATTTCTTAATTTTTTGGTTCTATTTTTTGCAGTCCTACCTTATTTTTATGTATATGTCAGTACTTGATGTGCAAAGCTGCCAAATCTGTTGCTTTGAATTCAATTGCAAGATAAATCTAAAAAATATCAATAAAAATTGTATACTGTAGGAAAAAAGGCAATCTGCTGCATGATTGGAAAGTACCAAATACCCTACTTGACTACATTAGAATTAATTCATAAGGGGGTGTGGACATAATGGTTCCACATTAGGTACACTTACCTGTTATTTTAAGCGCTATACAATGATATAATCTACAAGTGTAATATACTGTTTCTGTAGAATAATGTATTTTACACATCAATTTGAAATTTAAAATTATTTAAAACTTCTTGTTTCATTGAAAAAATACAATAAATTACAAATAACTACCATTCTTTTCAAAACCAGGATTATAAAAATTTCCTTTTCACTTCATAATCTATTATGCATTTTACTATGAAAAGGGAATCCCTAGTGCTTCTAAGGAGGAGGGAACTCTTTGTGTGTCACTTGGAGCAAACGTTTGCTAAATAATTGGGAAAAATGTGCATCTATGCATCCAAAGTATCCTGATGTAAAAACAAAACTGAACCTTTGGATGTCATAAATTTTACACGGGGTACTAGGGACCACATGAGGAGAAACAAGTCTCCAAAACTGTTTATTAGAAAAGTTAAAAAGGTAAATGTTAAGAAAGTTTTAAAGTCCTAACATAAAAACTTTTTTCAAAAATGTATCCAAATATTTCCCTTAAAATGTTTCCTAAACAACTTTTTCAAGTTGATTACTATATTGGTAGGCTACTGCATAGTACAAGGAGGGAGTATTATATAAATAAAAGTTTTGAAATTAATTTTAAATATTTCCATTAATTTTTGTAGGTGATTTTTCAACTTTTTACTTTCTTTTAGCAGTAATAGTGGAATTAAACATTTCAAATTCTGTTTTTGAACAAAAATTGAGAATGTTAACTGTTTAGATCTCAAGCGTCAAAGAATAGACAAATTTAGACAATACTGTTTTTCGTTAACTATAACCTATATAAGAGATATTTTATAACATATGTGCTAAGTTACTTCATCTCTAAAATATAGAACATTGCACTTCAACAACTTTGGAAGATCCCTAGCAGAAATCTTAGGATATAGAATTTTTATATATGGTAGAATTCTGCAATCTAATTTTGTAAAAGCAATTATTTTATAAAATAAAACTCACTCTTGGAAGTGATTATGATCAAATTTTTAAGAACATACAAAAAAGATGAATATGATTAATGAAGACTATCTTTAACCCCTTACACCTTTGTAAATTTTCCCAGTTGGAGGGTTATGATGTGACCAATTCTGCTTTCTTTCTGGGTTTAGTAAATATTCTTTACTTTTACTCCCAAGATTAAAATTTCACATTTGTCATGAGGAGGGTGCAGATTCATATGCACTAAAAATTCTGAAAATATGCATGCAAATATGCTTTAAAATATATGAAAATATGCACTTAAAAAGAAAAATATTCACAGAGAAAAGTGTGTGTTTTAGTCTCTATAAAATAGTTAAATTTCAATGTTCAATGATACACACTGAATTTAATTTCAATTGCAAGAGATACATTTTTCCAAATTTTCTGGGATGAATCATTTCTTATTACCCACAATGTTCTTATGCAGACCAAGTTCTTTCATCTTTGGTTGAGTTTAGGGAACAATACTTAAAAGCTTCAATGTCTTTAGTTGTGTAATTTTCAACACCATGCATTTCTTCCTGTAAAATACTGGTAACTTTTTCATCATTCTCAAACCAGGATTTTTTCTCTCGAATTTTCTTCGTTTCTTCTGTTAAGACTTGTCCTATTGGTCCTGTCAAATTGTTGAATTACTTTTCTAGAGTTCAGTCGGGCATTTTTCGTTCCCACGGACATTTTTGAATCGACTTCCTGATGAACAGTACAGCTCTAGTCACACACATATGATGCAAACTCAAAAGCCATCTCAACATTCCTCCAAATTTTATGTACAAAAAAATAAAAAATGTAAAATATGCAAAAATATGCACTATAAGAACTTGTATATTGATCCCAAAAAATAAGAAATGAATTTGTGTGCTTTGTGCATATCATTACAGTTAAGGGAAAAAACCAAAAATTTGCAAAATCCGCCACCTAGTCATGGGGGTTCCAATGTTCAGGTCATCTTCCTCTCATTTCAGTTTTTGCTAAGTTCATCTGAGCTTGAATTGAAGCTCAGCTGCTCTTGCCAACTGATACTTCGTAGGCATCTGTAATTGCACTGACAGTTCAATAGCAAAACTGATCACCAGCATGTTCCTCCCAAATTCTGATTCTTAAATGGTATGACAATCCTGAAATCAATTACAATAAATTTTCGTACAAGAGAATAGTTATCAATTATAGGGAGGCACATCTCCAAAGAGAAAATATAACTTGGTATTTCAATAATATGTAATCCATCACTGTAACCAGGACATGGCTGAACCAGTCCTTCATGATAATTTGTTATATCTTTGACCCCGGTGAGTAAGCTGATAAGTCACAAAAACTTAATTTTACAGAGGGGCAAAAAACAACTTTAAACTAATGCTATAAATAAGGGATTAATGATATTCAAACAAGACCTACACAAAAATAGTTTGGTTTGAATATCACCTGCGTTTGAATATCATATATCAGTACTAATTTCCTGATTTAATTCATTTAAATGTTGTTTTTTCTCTCCTGTAACATTGTTTATGACTTATCAGCTTATTCACCGAGATCAAAGATATAAGAACCATAATAATGAAAGCAAAATGTAAAATGATTTGCACTGATGTGGGCTTCATTTACCAAGCTTTTAATCACTTATACATATTTTAGAAAATTTGCCTCCAAACCTTTGTTTTAGAAGTGTCAAAAGATCAAAAAGTCCATTCCAAATGCAAGTGTTAGAATCTATAGGCAAAAAAGTAGAAATCTATGGAAGCAAACAAAGCCATAACGCAATACAAATACAAATGGAATATATGCCGCCCTATACGGGAGACGCACATTGTTGTAATAATTAAGCACTCTTGATTTCGTATTTTACTATTGCCAACAATTATAATTGCTTGTATTTCACTTTCTTATGGTTTATAACCAATTAGTTGGTCCTAGAAATCATTATTAGATATTATATACCAAGTATGAACATTAAAATTCTCTCAAAGATCAGGCGATATGAGGAGCGTTTTCCAAAACCTGAAAAATGCACAAGTAATTCAGTATAGATTATACATCGTTTAGGCATCTTTCGACCAGATCCCTCAAATCGGGTTTTATCAAAACTCAACGTATTCAGTCGAACACTATTGCTTTAAACATTCAAAATCACTAGATTATAGCAAAATCCTACATAAATGCATTCTCAACATGTGTTTTATGAAAAACTATCCTTTGCATTTATCGAGTTTTGAAAAAACACTCCTCCTATGTAATGTCATAAAGTATACAGACCAAGGCTATTCGCTTTATCGCAGGATTCCGTCGCTGCGATTGGCTGAATATGTAATGACGCAATTGTTTCTGCCATAAATGACAAATACGTCATAACCTGTGCCATGAGATGCCATTTTATGAACGATTTCTTGCAACAAAAACGGTTGTTTATAATGCCAGTGTACTAAAAGGTATTTTTAACATGTGTGTGAAAGGTTTCGCGCACGTTTTGTAAGGTTTCGAACTCCATTAGAATGAAAAAATAGCTGTTGCACACATGGACGAAAAGCAGAGAAATCGTGATTCCTTCACGGCGTGTTAAAAAAATCATTGCTGAGGAAAATACCATCCTTTTTCTTCCATGCATGAAATTACTTGCTCTCTATATTGCTATCAAATAAATAAAAAGAAATGCAATTCAAACACAATAGAAAATCCTTTTTGAATAGTATCACAAACTTATATTGACTAACTTTCAAAGTTTAACTGTTATAGAAAACGTTGTAAACTAGGTCTCAGATTCTTAGATTTGAACATATTTTGTTACGCACTTAACATCATTTATAATATTTTAATACACACATCTGTTTCAAACATTTTTGAGCTAAACGTGAATTCGATATGTATCCTACAAACGACTAAATCAGGATTTCTTAAAAACATGTGCTTAAGGAAACTCATGGGTTGATGGGAATTTTACATGGGCTGGGACTCAGCATTTACTGTTGCTGGCATCAGTGCTTCTAATTAAATTAGTACTAATTTCCTGATGAAAGTTGGAAGGAACATATCTTTACTAAAGAAAGTGATGAACAACATTTATTCCATGGAAGAAAGTATCAGGGACCAGAGCTGATGTGTTCTAGTCAGAACTCTCAAAAATACCTGGTTATACAAAGGTTATACTCACATATACCTGGGTTACTCACTGGGTTACCTGGGTTAAGGTTATACTCACATATACCTGGTTATACTCACATAATACCTGGTTATACAAAGATAAAACAATAATGGGGTTTTTCTAGAAGAAGAAATATCTGGTGAATTACCTCAAGACTAAGAGCTGCTGCATCTAAGAAGTATGCATTATTGATTACTTGTTGCATTGCAATAGGAAGTCTATGACATTAGATATTTTAGGATTTTACATGGTAGTTCATTGCATCTTAAACATAATGTTTGGGTTGGTTGCTAATTTTCAAGGGACTATTTAAGATGTTGAAAAATTGTTCTTTAATTTTTTGTAAGAACATCTTCGCTCAAATTGATTCTATAAATCTGATCCTAGTTATAAAGCATGTTGTGTGTGAGCATTGTTGAAGAAAGTGTCAATAGATAGTTTATTTTGTTGATACTGAAACACTTAGAATTCAAAATAATTAAAACATTTACAATTATCAGATAGTACAAAATTAAATAATTTTAAAATAAGATTAGAAATGCTTCACACTTATCTTACCCTTACCCTTATCTCCATTAATTATTTTTTTTTAATGTTCTTTACACCATAGTGTAATTTTAAAGAAAAAGTAATCTCAAAATGCTAAAAATCATATAAAATTCACTCCTAATAAAAATGTTAGTGTAGAAAGAAAATGACTTTTATGCCCTCATGGGAGCACTAGGCAGATATGATGTATGCACCTGTTTCCAAATTTTCCCCATATTGTTTTACAAGATTTTAATTGTTTTATTCTTAGTTACATAAATAGTTACACACACAACATTGAAATACCTCTAAAATATAATTACTTAGCTTAAATAGTTGTATTTATTGTAAAAAGAAAAGGACGTGTTCATTTTTTATCATAAAATTGAAACAAATGACCCAAATTCCATCTGCTCATGAGGCATGCCACTGACTGTTGCATTATCATGTCCATTGTCCAGTATCATTGAATATTGCAATACGACCTTGCTCAAGGTCTATCTGCACCTTTGACAGGTACAACAGGCCCTTCCATTCATTGAGATAACTCCTTATCACTTCTAAATTCATGGTGGCGTATTTTCTCTCCTTGACTTATTCAGTGAATTATCCAAGCTTTGTGTATTGCAGTGTGCAATACCCATGAGAAAATTCACTAATGCCATTTCCTTTTTCTTATGGAATGGTGAAGTTGAGGTGTGGGTGAAGTGGTGAAGGTGAGATGTAGATGAGGCGTATCTGAGATGGGATGGTAGGTGTTGGGAGGTAGGTGTGAGGTGGTATGGGAGTGTGGTAAATGTGAGGTGGTGTGATGTGAAGGTGTGGTGGAAATGTGAGGTGAGGTGAAGGGTGGTAGACGTAAGATACTAATTTCCGGCGAACTCTAAATTTTGGAAAAACACGAAATTTTAACATTTACAAATCACAAAATTGAAGATAGAGATTTTTGCTTTCAGCAAAATATGTTCTAAAAAATCAGCCCTTTAAAAAATATTATGTACATTTTTTGAAAAACCTAGTAGTTTATGCGTAATTTCTGGTTGAGTTTATGTGAATTATAAAAATAACGTTTTCTCAATTGTTCCAATTTTTCGCATTGATAAAACAAGGGAGCCTTAAAATAATAGAGGTGGTCTCATTTACATTGATCTCTTTGAATTTTCGTAAATTGCGTATTGGAAATATTAGATTTTTAAGCGTCGACCCGAGTTGGTATGCGACTGCTTGGTGCAGGGGTATGGCGCACGGCGAGTTAAGTCTGAGGACCTGAGTTCGAGTGTCGGTGCGGAAAACCATCTTCTGGGCGAAAAGCGCGGAGATGCAATACTCACGAGTTTATCCAGAGCGAGGTTCCTCTCCGCCCGTGAGCCGGTTGGTCGGGCGTTCGGTCAATGCGAAGAAAGCATCGGCGAATCAGGCAATGGGCCCCCTGGGCGGTGTGGGAGAATGCTTTCTGCCCGTGGTCGGACGTTAAGGAGCAGCGGGGAACGCGACCTGGCGTCGTGGTAAAATAAATATTTCCAGACCTCGTGGAAACGTAAGCGTCTGAAAACATCCGTGTAACCACGCATAAACCCAACCCTTTCTCCATATCTGACCCATATTCCCATAACCTTCGCTGTAGGCAGCATTCGCTCCTTCAGCTGTCTCAGACAGCGTGTCTCACAACCCACAGATTGGAACGAGTTCCGCAAACTCTTCACCACACTACAAATTAATACATTGTCGATCGCAGATTCAAAAGAGTCGATCGACGCACGAATACTCACGAAAAAATTACAATCGGCCCACAGAAAGGCGACGCCGATGTTGTGGCGACCGCCGAAGAAGGATCACGCACACTCCCACTCGACGTCGAAGAGCTGTTGCGCGAAAAACGCAAGGCCAGACGACTCTGGCAGCATTTCTGAAGCCCTGCGCTCAAAAAAAAGCTGCACGAATGCGGAAACCGTTTAAAAGCGGCGCTCGCAGACTACCACGCAGCCGAGTGTGAAAAGCGCATGAGAGAAATCGGCGCCGATCACTCGCGCATCGGCCTTTTCAAACTCCAAAAGACCCTCAGATCTGTACCACACACTAATACTGTCATCCGCGGACCCAACATCACGGACGGTAAGCCAACATACCTCTTCTCCGAGCAAGCTAAAGCTGAATTCTTCACCGACATGCTTGAAGAAAGGTTTACAAACAACACCTCACAAACAGAAGACGAGGAAATACGGAGGACAGCCACACCACATTTACTCACTGCGCTTCCGAAGAAATTTCGAAAACAATTACGAGCTTGCATAGTCGCAAGGCACCGGCTCTGACCAAATCGTCCCCTCAATTCTCAAGGTGACTTTGCCGGTCATCGGCTCGGAACTAACGCGTCTTTACAATAGTTTCATCACACTGAGGTACTTCCCGGAAAGCTGGTAGCACGCTAGAATTTCCATGCTTTCGAAACCCGGTAAAGACGTCACACTCGCGATGTTACTCCTCGCGCGAATCCATGCGATTGTCATTTCGCAAAACTTCATACGCGAAGAACAATTTGCTTTTCGACCGGGTCTTTCAGCCTCACTACAATATGGCCGCACACCTATGCATGGCTCAACAGATCTCCGCCGATCTCATACTCTCATGGGATGTGCCAGTCATCTACCTCGACATGATACAAGCCTTCGATAAAGTGCCTCACAGAACATCAATCTCCAACCAAGGCAATGCCTCCCTCAAGATATAACAGAAGTGATTACATCTTTTCTTGTAAACCGCACATGATAAAAGTGGGGAAAGTGAGATCCTCAAAGCACGGGATATTCGCTGGCGTCCCTCAGGACTCTGTGCTCTCCCCACTGCTATTTTCGCTCATTGTAAATGACATACCATAGATACGGCGAATATGACTATTCCTTTATGCGGACGACATCGCTGTCCTAGCAAGAGGGATAAACCAATACCACAAATCAATGAACATATGGAGAAATCTCATTTATTGATGTTTCTGACGTGATATTTCCGAAACCTCATCCTTGATTGTTAAGGAATTCATCATGTAATGATGTTTGACGGACAAAGTCATTACAAAAGCAAATGAACTTGACGCAGAAATGGGCTGAACAAAATCTTTTCACTCTCTCAGCGTAAAAGTCACAGGCCATCTGCTTCACATGCCATGTACACAAAAGCACAAAACGATATACACCAACCAAACAGATCACACTATGCTCTCAAAAACTGAAGTTGGCATCTTCAGCCACCTACCTCTGTGTCACATTTGATCAAAGAATGCACTGGCCTCTCCATGCTAGACGAATTTGATCATAACTCGAACAAAGAGTACACCTACTATACCCTCTCCTCAAAGAACCTTCACTTCCCTTGGATCTTCACCTTGTGCTGTATAAAATGTGCTGTCGGTCAGTGGCCACCTTCCTTGCGGCGGCGACCTGGTGGACCACAGCAAAGAAATACAAGGACACACTTGAATTCGTTTAGAACCGAGTTCTACGTCTCATAGCGTGCCCTCCATTCCATAAAAGCGTTACGGAACTCGATGTTGAGCCCTTCAAGCAATGCCTGAGTTGCCTATCCTTTAACGAAGCATATCAAGCTTTCCAATCCAACGAAGCGCCAGCAATGTTGAAACAATTCTAAAGACACGTTCTTACAATATGAACACAAAGACAAGCACTTCCCTCAGATATACTGAGAGCATAGGGCAAATGATCCCCTTACACTTAACATGACTTTGTCATAACGGACAAAAATAATAATTATAATGCCAGTCTTTGTCAATCGACTAAGGTCCTTCTTGAACCTACATCAACAACCAAACATCAGTTAAACGCAACAGCGTGCAATCGAAAGATAAACAAATATCCAACCTACCTTTGGCTACATTAGAAAATACAAAAGAAGAAGAAGAAAAAGGAAATGTAAGCCCTAGTCGGCCTTGAGGTTTTGAGGATAGTTGAGCATTTTCACAGCCTCTTTTTTGCCCTGGTCGCCAGTGGTCTTCCTTGGCTAGGAGGCGAGTCTATCAGAATATTGGAAAGAATGCTGTGACCTGTTCTCCATGTGTGGAGGGCTAAGTCTGATTTATTAGTATTATTGTACTTGTAGTGGTGAATGTGTTCACAGAAGTGTTCCTCATTGATGCTTGAGGGTGTCAGGTTGCCCTATGCCGGACTAAAATCTGTGTTCAATACCCAGCATGTTGAGAAATCTGTCCTATCCATCCTTTCACGTGGCCACTTCTGTTTCCGACACACTGCTGAAACCAAACGTCATCACTGGCTCAGGACCGGTTCACACTTATTCAAAAATACACTGTATTCACTGTTAAACATATGTGCGATTACTAACTTCACAGCCTTCGGTAATATTTTGCGTTTATAGCATTTGCTCAAATCTATATCTGACTGGTGCTAATTGCTGAATTATTAGTAATGATTTAAAATTAAGTATATTATGGTTTGTTTATGAAAAGTAATGTACTTGATCATTTGTTTTGTTTGCTCTACAGCTGTGAATATGGTCAATGGTATTTCTGTGAATGGCCTGGGCGAGGTGGCCCTTGATGCCACTCAGTCTGCAACCAACCTCATGGGACTGGGTAAGCAACTCAGCCATAATCTGATCCTAGGTAGGAATGCTCCTCTTTTAATTTTATCCTTGCTAACATCTAATGTTTTTACCAATTTTAAATATTTTAAAATCTATATGTATAAAAACGTTGTGCAGTTGTATGAAACACTCATTTTATGTTTTTGTAACAAAATTGTGTCTGCAAATAGTACGTTTTAACTTTTGTATACACTCTTTATAAAATTAAGACAGATTTTGCACTTGGTAAACTTTTATTATGGTGGGGAAATTGTTAAAAATGATGGTGTTAATCTTACAATAAAATAATTCTTACCATTTAGTGTACCATTTACACTACTTTCTTAAATATAATGCAATATTTGTAATTTTATAACAAAGTACCCCAAATTAAATTTCAGTATTTTTCATAAATCATTGTATAAACATATTTATGCTTATCTTTGATTTCATACTATATGGGAAACTGCCATATTTCGATTGCTGACTGCAAGCTTTCATGGTTCTTCATTATTTTACATAATTAAAAAATATTTTGCATCTCAGTCAAGATTTGGATGTCTATTGGGTTTGTGGTGTAGTTTTATGTGTATTCTAATTTTACATAAATACTGGTGAGCATGTGATAATGCATGAATCAAATATGAAAGACTAAGTTATACCATTGAGTTTGTCGTCCATTGTTTTTGAACAGAATTTGAACATTTATGGTATTTGTGTGACCTCTAATTTTAAAATGTAAGAATTAGTGTATAAAAAGAAATAATTTGGCATTTTGAAAAAACATTAGTATTCAACATAAAATCCTGTATTTAAAATGGGGTTTAAGGGTACCACAAACCCCACAAACACCCTTTGTGTGAAGGTTTCTTTGTTTTTTTCTCCCTTTTCTTCCATCTTTTAAGGTATGTTTTAGGAACTAAGAAGTAAATATTTAATGTTATTTTATTTCAAGGAATGTTTGACTTAAGTGATGCCCATTATATCCCGTAAGTGTCCTGTTGAAAGAAAAGCATTTATTTGACTTAAAAAGTGCGCCACTTCAGTTGGCACATGGCTAATTTAACGTTAAACCATAAAAATATAAATTTTTCAAATTGCTCTAGAAGAGTTGTGCTTCGAACAATTTAACCATTTTACTGCACTCGGCTAACATTTGAGTGCGCTGCTATGTCTGATTTCTTTTTTTACTGGTATGTTTGCATTGAACATGTTTGTGACAGGATCGGAAGTTACTAATTTTTAGAGAACACAATACGGTGTTGGGAATACGAGATAGTTTTTTCCTTTTTGTTTTGATGCGTCCAATCTCATGGCTGGGTCTGCGAGAAGCTGGAAGGTATGATTTGGCAAGTACACTCTGGGGAGAGGGCTAAGTTGACGCATATCATAAATTATGAGCCCAAACGTTCAGACATATATAGTTCATAGTATAGCTCAATAGTATAGTATTTGTTGTAAACTATGCTATCATTTAGTACAAGTTTGCTTTTGTTTTGTTGCCTCGCCAACCCATGCTGCCAAATAACAATCTCAATGAAAATAAAATTATTTAATTTCTGTGTATATTTTATAAGCATATTTTATTAAGTGATGTTCATGAAGAATGTAAGAACTTTCAGAAAAAAAATATGCAATTTTTTGTGTGTTTTAGATAATGACCCACTAGACAATTGAACAGTTAAATTAAACTATTCTCTAGAATTAATATTTGTTTAATTAAAGTACACTGATTTCATAAGAAGAGAAGATGATAGAGAACAGTAAGAAAATAGCAACACAAAATTAGATGAACTAAAAATATTTATTTTACAGTGCACTAAGATTCTTGCAATTATATTTGTAGTATGTGTCTAACGATTCATGTCAATTTGAGGTTTAACATAATTGAAGGGTTACTTACAAGAACCAAAGTAGTTCAAATTCTTGTTTATTTAGGAGGCACCAAAAACTTCATAGCATAGGCTTGCATAGTAATGAATTTATTCATTTTTCCAGCGTGGAATCTTTCAGTGTGTTTGGCACTTGCCGAAAGGAAATTTTCCAACAGTTGTTGGGAATAACAAGGTAAAATATTTCAAAATATGCAGTTTGGACTTGTTTGGTTCTGGTAAGAAACCCCTCAGTTGTTCAGCGGAATTTTGCAGAACCTATTGAGTATAGTTTTTTACCATTGTCTTGTGCACTGCCCCTCAAACACACAGACAATTAAAAAATATTTCCTCATCACGCATAATCCTTTGAATTAGACTATAAAGAATTTTTGTTTCTGAATAGTTTTTGCCAGAAACTAATCCTCATTTTTTCTTGCTCACCACAACAGTTACAAGAGCCCATGACACTGCTCCTATTCTGTACACTATTCCAGATATTTGACCTCCATTCAAAATGTCCATAAATCCATCATGTCTTTCTGATATGATGTGATTTGTTCACTTTTGCACATCACAAGTAGTGAAATAAACTGTCAGTGATAAAATATTTTCCTTCAATACTGCAGTTTTAGGAAGATGTTGAAAAAATGTTAGTAAACTTCTTCCTCTAATTCATTAGGTAGTCAGAATCTAGGTTTCGTAACGCCCTGATAACTGAAAATTGGTTTATGGCTAAAGCCTCTCTGATTGTGGACACCTAAACTGTTCAGACTATTTTTTCCAAAATTGGACATTCCCCTATTGATTTGGCTGAACTCTGGGCCCTGCGACTTTGAAATGGATATTTTGATTGTTAGTAATTCTTTACATGAAACTTTAACATTTTCAAAATTTTCATGGAAATGCTTCCAAATTTTTGAAAATAACTTGTTTTTCTCGGGTAGAGAAGAGTATACTTATCAGACTGGCAAAAGTGCCATTTTCGTTGAACTCTGTATTTTCAATAAATTGCAAAAGTTAAACATTTTTTCAACATCTTCCTAAAATTGCAGTATTGAAGGAAAAAAATTTTTCTTAATGAAAATTGTTCTTCAAATTTAAATCTTTAAATAATGTAATGTAAAATTTTTTGTAAATGTTAATTTTTGCATAATTTTGAGTGACCATTACAAATAATGGAAGAAAATGTGAGCAGTTATAACTTCATTAGTTCAGAATTTGCTAATAATAATAATAATAATAATAATAATAATAATAATAATAATAATAATAATAATAATAATAATAATAATAATAAATAATAATAATAATAATTACACTTTTATCCATATCGTTTGTTGCATAAAGAACAAGAGCAAGAATTGTATTGTTGTGGAAAAGAAAGAAGTCAATAAAAAACACAGATGTAAAAGGGCAAAAACCCTGGCTGAAGTAGCCAAACTCTGCAGAGATAGGAAGTATAAATAAGACACTTTTGCTCTGATTATTTTACTTGTTGCTTTCTTCCGTCATATATTTATTATAATTGTATTGTTAAACCTTGTATTTATAACAAATTCGGTGGTTCATACACAGGTTTTATTGGCCACCTTCTTGGTCATTTTCAAAAATGATCTTGCATATGTTATTTCGGTAAACCAAAACAAAATTTACTAAATTGGATACTGGTAGATACAGAAAACTTCTCCTCGCATCATAATCTATACATCCCCCCTTTTTGTAGGCTCCTCTTTTCTGGGCACTCATGCTATGAGTAGTCATTAATGTGCAAAATCTTGGATTTTATGTTTCATTCAACCAACATCTCGATTTTGTAATATGCAGTCGACTCCAGTTGTAGTGAACTTCTGGGGACTCACATGTTTGGTTCACTATATCCATTGATGTCAAAATTTAATAGAATTTCTCCATTACGATTGATTTTATTAATATAGAGATTCAGCAAAGTACATGAACAGCACAAACTGAAAATTTCAGGACCTTCATTTGTGCTTAAAAAATCAATTATTTTCAATTGTTTGTTTTGTACATTTTTCATTAGTAATTTCTCTAGTTCTTTCCCCAGATTTGTGCTCTCTCCATTCTTGATTCTGCTTTGTCCTGTCTAAGTAACAAATGCAATTGACGTCCTTCAATGCCTCTTGCACTATTGCACAGTCCCACTCTTCGAAGGTACTTTTACTAGCCTATAATATACGAGATGTACGATTTCGGTAGCAGGATGACGCTAATGAAACTGATTGCTTGTCTGCTTGGCATGGTGGATATTGCCAACTGTGGCAGTCGAATGCTTCCAGCAAGCAAGCAAGCAAGCAAGCAAGCAAGCAAGCAAGCATGTGTCGCCGATGCCAGTCGCAGCCCTTGCAGGGCATGGCCTTCGTTTCTACAGTGAAACTGGTGGTGTAAGGTCATCAGTTAGGTCCCCATTCCGGGTCCTTTACCTTCACCTCAGGGGAGACTTCTTTGATTATGACCTTTTACCGATATTTTTTCCAAGCTTTGTAGTGTAGGAATTTGTGACACTGAGGCAATATATTCTTTAAGGAATTCCCCAGGAGGCAATTAATTTTCAGGACATTGTATTTTCTATGTTCACCATAGCTTATGCTTATTTCTTATGCTTACATAAAACAGGACCAGTGACTTTAAGTTCACTATAACTGAGGGTTCACTATAACCAGAGTTGACTGTACGATGAAATATGATTATTACGATTTATAAGACACCCATAAATAAGCTATTGCTGGAAATACCCCCTGAGGGGTGCATCGGATTTAAGATTTAAGAAATGTAGATTTTGTATGTATTGCTATAAAATCAGCAGACTCACATGAATTCCACAATTTGCTTTTCCTGGGCCCTCCGTCATGTATTTCTCAGTAATTGTATGCAAGGCCCTTAAAACCTGTTTTTCTGTTTCCCAGAGGGGGGGGGGTGACTTGAGTTGTATTTCTGAAGCCATTATCTATAAAATGAGACCTTTCTTGTCTTAACATTTTCTCGCGTTATGTTTTGTTACGAATGTTGGAAGTTCTGGGTACATACACTTTTAAACCTGG
This sequence comes from Teleogryllus occipitalis, assembly GCA_011170035.1. Classification (NCBI taxonomy): domain Eukaryota; kingdom Metazoa; phylum Arthropoda; class Insecta; order Orthoptera; family Gryllidae; genus Teleogryllus; species Teleogryllus occipitalis. The sequence goes on along the minus strand of BLKR01015146.1, from coordinate 51,078 downwards.
GTGGTCAGAAACTTGCAGAATCTCGGAAGTGTAAGGAAAATTAAATTGACAGTTCAATATTCTGTGCATTTAGGCAATGGGACAAGCCGTTCTGTTTGAGTTAATAAATGCTAAGCAATATCAGAATATTGACCCCACTAACATTACCAAGCCTCAGAGGCAGCTTATCCATAAGGCTCTTATGGCAGATTTCAGACTCCACATGTCAAAGTTATTAAACAATTGGTTTGTAGAAAGCATTTTTACATATTCTTTTTGGACTACTCATTATTGGGCACTACTAATAAAATTTTCTGGATGCGAAAATGCTAGTGATGAGTAATTTTTTATGCCAGCGATGCTGAAGTAAGGGAAAAGACCAGATATCTTCTGGGATCTTTGAACAACTGGAGGTTGGAATTACAGTAATCTGATTTTACAAAGATTTCAGAAAACCATGGTTTCACTGCTGTCCCGATTAAGACCTGAATTCTGCTTATGAAAAAATCTCTGAATATGTGCATTAATTCTCAACTCTTGCTGATTGTGACAAATATGAAGTGAAATTATATGTTCAAGAAAAAGAAACAAATTTGATTATACAGTTACACATCAGATGACAGTGATTACACAACATACAGTAGGGCATTTCAGTTCATGCTTTTTGCTACTGCATTGCCCTTTTGAGGCAAGAGTTCTGAAGGTGCATTTTGAATTATTTTAATTGAACCCTTGTGTACCAGATGTCCGGCCCCATCCAAAAGATTCTTTTCTCTTCCCAAGCTTGATGTGATGGTAGGTGTGAAATCCATGTTAGTAGGCTGCGTGTCTGTGTGTTAGTAGGCTCACGTGAAGGTGGCTGTGTGTCAAGATAAAACTTCTGTTTTATTAAAAAAGAATGTAGCAGAGGTCATCTAGTGTCTGTGTGTTGATCTCTCTACCGTACAAAGGGATAAACTATCTTTCGCCTGCTTCAGCATTATGTTCTGCTGTCTGATTATTTCCCACAAATCTGTTAGTCTCAATTTACTCACTTCCTTTTGATGAATGAATTCAGTGTTAGCAAACGTGTGATGGATGCACAGTGAGAGTTTAGAATCTCAGAAGCCACACTGCGCATGGGCCCATTAGCTAAAACAAACTTAACTCTCACTGAGAAGGTTTCCTGCTGTGTCCATTGGAGCCTCCAATTGACTCTTGACTGTGAAATTAAATTCTCTCACATTTTCTTATCTCTTATTTCCTTTCATCAGATGTCCTATCTCCAAGATGGAACATGTGCATAAAATGGGTACAGATTTGTAATCAACACATCCGATGCATAAAGCAAATAATCTTCTGAAACAATCTAGCTCTGTTTACCGGTCGAGCACTGTTTACCTGTCACCCAGAATATTGAGTCTTGTGGTCTTTCTCTATCTGCTCATGAGTAGAATTGCTACCCCGGTGACCACATTGTATTACAGATCATAAAAAAAAATTAGGTTATATGAAGTTTGAGAATATCGAATATATAATAACTTTAATTTGTCATTCATTACGTGTTGAATCATTCAACAAATTATTATTATTATTATTATTATTATTATTATTATTATTATTATTATTATTATTATTATTATTATTTTTTCTTTTTTTTTTTTTTCTTCTTTCTTCACAGCTTTCTGGTACATGTTTTAGAAGTCACACATATTTGTATCAAAGCACGATTTCCATAGTATAATACCTTTAACAAACATATATTTATTTTAAGAACTAATTAGGGGGTAAACAATTCTTCAAATATAAATTTAAACACTTAAAAATTAATTTATAAATTAAACAGTAAATAATTCTTTAACACAAATTTATTTAGGAACTCCTAAATCTTCTGCCTAAAGAACACATGCTCAGGATCGCAGGTTTCTGTAGATTGTTGATAAAGTTTGTCTTGGCTCCCAGTTTATTCAGTGTGTGCTTCAGGACGGTAGGTATCACGCCTGTTGCTGAGAGGCCGATCGATACAATCTCCATGTCCAATAAATGTCACTGCTCCTTTACAACTTGTGTTAGTTCTCTGTACTTTTGAATTTTCTTTTTGTGTGTTGTGTCAACGTATCTACAACTGCTGTGTCTATCAGCCATACTCTTCTTTTAGATGTATCCCAGAGTATCACATCTGACCTGTTATGATGGGCTGTTCAGTTGGTCAGTATGCTTCGGTCCTAGTACAGCTTATAAATGTTGTTCTCAATGACATTTTGTGGATGGTACTTGTAGTAGGGTGTATCAAATTCACTAGCAATTCCACATTTCCTTGCAAGTTTGGCATGGATGATTCGTGCAACCGTATCGTGTCTCTATTTATAATCTGTTGGAGCCAGCCCATAGTGATGAGTTGGATTGTTTCTTGGCCTTCACCACAAGTCCGGCAGATATCAGAAGACACTTCAGGGTCTTTAATAATGTGATTGAGATAATTTGTCGCAATTACCTGGTTCTGGATTGCTATCAAGAATCCTTCAGTCTCAGGGTACAGATATCCTACTTTAAGCTACCATGTAGTGCTTTTTGTTTCTATTGTTCTAACTCCTCAGCTTCTGTTTATTGTTCATATAATACATTTTGCTGTTTAAGGTTTGGGGCGTATAGTTCTTGTCTATTTGCTGTATTACTCTGTGTTGCTGAGATGACAAGGCTTTCTCATTGAAATACATTCTCATGTCCATCATCAATTTTGCATGGAGATTACCAATCTCTAAGATACCCCTACCCCCAAGTTTCCTTCATAGCATTATTCTTTGGATAGAACTTTTTGGATGGTGGTATGTGAACAGTGTCATTTGAACCCTAATAATCCTATCCAGTAAGTCCAAATCGTTTCTGGTCTATTTTATAATGCCTAATGAGATTATTATTATTATTATTATTATTATTATTATTATTATTATTATTATTATTATTATTAAAACATTGTTAAAGATACATACTGAAGAAGAGAAGCAAATTTGACGTGCCACCTCTAATTTTCCTTTGCATTCTATTTCCCACACTTCGCCCATCAAGCCAAAACCAATGCTCACTCCAGTGGGCAACAGATTCATACATACATTCTGAATGATAGTAAGTGGATAGATTCCCACCTCGTGCACAAGTATAACCAGGCTTTCAATTCTGCTTTTGATTTGAATGAGATAACTGGAGAAATAGATGAAGTGACCATTACCAACAATACGAGAAAGTTAAAGAATTGAAGCACTCGTAGTTGCTGAAGTTTTAGTTAGCCCATGAAAAGCATCAAACAGTATCATTTGATTTACCACCCTATTTCTCTAACTAGTTGCATGGAAAAACTTTCTGAATGAATGGTATGAATATTGTAAATCATAATCCGGTTAGGCCCCTAGTATTTTGGAATTTACTTTCTCCAATTCATTGCGAATTCAGGAAACATGGGTCAACCCTGGACCATTTAGTTAACTTACCAAATTTACCTCCACCTCTCACCAATATTTTTGGCATTGAGAATGCTTACATCACCTAGAAACATAGCATCTCATTTATCTAATACACGTGGGCATTAGGGGCAGGGCCCCAAGCTTCTTGAAAACTTTTTAACCCACAGGTCCTTTCATGTACACCTGGGTTACAAGTTGTCTCACTTCCATCCCTTGGAAATTGCTGTACAACAGAGCTTGATCTTGTCCTACTGTTTGCCATGGTTATTTAAGATATTGTCTGTTGTGTGTGAGCCAGTGAAAGTAATCTTTTCTGTGGATAACTTCACCATCTTCTGTTCATCCAGCAGCATAATTGTCATCCAAAAGTCTCTTGTTTTGTTTTTATATTCTCTTCTTAGATTGCCACCTATTTTTGGACTATTTAGATTGTTTGTGATAACGTCCCTTATTTCTTGTCTGATCCAGAATTTTACATCTCTTTTCAGTTGTGTCCGAGTTTTTTGTAGGTCTATTAATTGTGTCTTCAATTCTTCAGTGTCTTTTTCGTATGCATCTTGCTTTTATATTATTTTTCATATTGTCTGTGCACTGAGCGTGGAATATGTTTTGCATTTATTGCTGCACTTGCTGTCTAAGTTGTGTATTGTCTAAATGCATGTTGCAGATTTTATCTCTGCTTGGTGTACTGCCTTTCCCCTTCCTGTCGCATGCCTCAAATTTTCTAATTCTGGGCCACATGTTATTTACTTAACTTAATTTTTTGTAGTCTATCTTTTGTTAGGTATGATTATTAACTTCTCTCAAAGTTGGGTCTTTCAGTGATCGGGTAACACTATATTCACTCACAATGTTTTCATTTTCCAACTGTTTTTCACTAATTGGTGACACTGAAGACTTCTAGACATCCTGTAGGTATCGAGAAGGTGGAGAGAGTTCCTCTCGATTGTTGTGTAGGGACTGACCATAATATCTTCGAGAATAACTTGATATGTAGTCAGTTGCCTTTTCATTTAGGTACCAGTTAAATACAGTAAACCCTCATTAACACAAATTCTAAGGGACCGAAATTATTAGTTTGTGTTATAAAAATTTGTGTTATCCGAATATTATAAATGCCCCTAATACTGCAATCCCTTGCCAGGACCGAAGTTTTGTTCATGTTACAATGAAATTTGTGTTAAGCGAGTTCGTGCTAACGAGGGTTTACTGTATATCGTTCTGCCAGATTCCAATGAACTCATGTTGGCTAATTGCGCAATTGAAGAGTAGTTATGAGAAAACAAGATGGCTTGAAACTGAAGTTTGTCAGGTTGAGAATTTAAGTAATTATGCTGAACAGTTTTCTATTTTTTGGTGTAGTATATATAACCTCGAGGCCATCCTGGAGATTCAAATACAGTATTAAGATAACAAATATTTTACAACAAACGTTTCCAACCCTTCTGCCAGAGGTAACTTGAGATTTTGAAATCTATTTGATAAAATATTATAGGTCAATAATCTGCATTATTAATGAGTTCATAGAAATTCCTGGTGTATGCTTTCTTCAGGTCAGCAGATTTTTTTTTCTTTCTTTTTTTCTTTGAAAGATTCTAAAACAGTTGAGGATCGCACGGCAAGCATGAATCCATCAGCTGTTAATAAATCTAAGTGTTGGTTTAATATGTGCATTTGGAGGTTAGGGATAGTTTTAACAAGTGTTTTACATTGTTCCCTTATCGTCACTAAAAAGAATATTGTAAGAATTGGTCAAAATCGTGCTGAAAGGATGGTGAGAAATCATATGCAAGTGAATTTAAGAGATATCTACCAAAATATAAATTATCTTATAAATCTTTTCAATTCATATAATTGACAAATATGTTGCGATTTAAATTGTACTTGGACTCAACAAGAATATACAATGAACGATTTTTTTCATTCCTTTTGTTAATAAGATAAATTTATTTAAACTGCAATTGGGTGTAACCCGGTGGCAGTAAATTACATAAAAAAGATAATAACTGTCATGCAAATAATATAATGATGGTAATAATAATGCTAAAATGATAATAATAACAATAACAGTCAAAGGATAGTCATGGGACAGTCAAAGGTGAGATTTTGTGCTTCATAAAGAAAGAATTCAAATATATGTTCAAAAGAATTTGAATGTAGGGTAGAAAAATATTGTGCAGCAGTCATTCCATAATTTTTTCTTTCCTCCTGTACATATCAAGTTACAACTTACGACAAAATTTCTAAAATGATGATACTTTTAGACTTTGTATTTATTCACTAAAATTTCAGAGGCCAAATGTGGCTAAAATGAAAGTAGGTAAATTCGGACAAACCCAAATCAAAGAAATGTTTTCTGATAAACAGTTCGATGAACTCGTATCACAAAAGGAGAAAATTTTGTGGGAATCGCTCAGAAAAGTTGCCTTCAATTTTCTGGGAAACTATCATTCTCCAAATTATGAGCAAATTGTAAAAAAATGTTCCTTGAAAATCACTTTCTAACGAACATAGTAAGACCTTTTATAAATTGAATTCAGTGTTTTAAAAACAACACCAGAGAATTTGAAATGCATTCATGCTAACTGACTGTTGTTGTAAGGTTACTCAGGATATCGCATAAGATATTCTTTACAAACGAAATGCTTAGAGACAGCATCAT
>BLKR01015146.1:0-40000 GCA_011170035.1 Teleogryllus occipitalis | reverse complement strand
AAGCATGTCACCATCGCTAGTAAGCCCAATTTTTTTGAATTTCCACCTGGTACTATGATAAGCAATTTGAAAACTGGTTTTGCATTTGTTTTGGGAAAAAGGGCTTTACAGCATAAATTCTATATTAAAAAAGAGTAAAATTCCGAACATTGAATCACTTTTTCAGGCGTTGTTGATAATGTAAAATATCCCTCTGACAGTGCTACTATCTGTTGAATTTTCCTACAAGTGTTTTTTGATACATTTAGCTTTAAGATTTGTTGTTCATACGGTTGAGATTATGGTTGATGTGTTGTGAGTGTTTTAAAAGTGCAAGTAAAATTTTGTGCTTCGGAAGCTAAGTTTGTGTATGAAAAATGGATGAAAAGGGTGGTGTAAAAGTTGATGCTAATAATGTAGGTGTAGTTAAGGATGTAATGTGATGCACAAAATACTTAAAGCACTTGATCAAATGCGTCCACAGCAATGATTACACACACTGTGAGCACTTGCAAGGAGAAGACAGCAGTTGAATGCTCAGCCATGATGAATAGACATACTTAGCATGTCTGTTGGTGTATGTCGAATGGTATTGTATGGTCCTGTTTATAACTCCCAACACCTCCATTTAGTAATCACTTTCTTGAATTCAGCAAAGTGTAGTCAGTACATTTTGTGGATCCTTGATACCAACAGACAGTTTATTGGTATGACTGTGAACAACTCTACTGTATGTAGGACTACTACAACTAAACTGTACATAGGATTTTTCCCAAACTTGATATTGCCAGCTCGATTTGGTTGATGTTGTGATCCCTCGAAATTGAAACATATTTTAATTTTGGATATACTTCACATGAAGTTGAAACATTCATTTTCAAAATTTTCTCAAAAAGGTCCTTCACTTCCCAGTTCTCTTCTTTCTGTTCCTTTCCTTAAAATGTATTCTTTGAATTGAGAAATTGTGTTTATATTGTAAAGGTCCAATTATCATTAAAACCTGTAAAATTTCAAAAATTGCACATTTGAATCTCAAACTCTTCTTTTACTGAAGTGTGCATTTCACAAGATCACTGAATAATTAAGAGGATTCAATTTGCGTATATGTCTCAGATAAAATCAATGTACCCGTTTCAGATAAAATTAAAAAGTATGTTGTATTGAAATAACGTGATCAGTAATCATAGCAACTAGACATAACCCAGTTTCCATTCCTGGTCCAATGCATTAGTTCTAGTAATAATTTGAATTGTAGATGTACACTTTGCTGGCTTTGAGGGCACACAAAAATAGATAGTCATCTTGTTGCAACTTGTGGTATTGTCAGGAGTATCATCAAAACCAGATAATTAAAGTTTATTAGTTTTTTAATTTTTGTTAATGAAAAATTACATCATGTGAACATCTATTTTATAAGGTTTGTAGACCAAATATTTTATAAGTTTTGTACACTACTGGTACAGGTTGATGTTCTGAGAATAATTTCCTGTATCAAGAATTTTAGAAAATGCTCTTGAACATGACTCATAAAGCTTGTAGGTGTATCGATTCGTGCTGTCCAAATTTCACCCACATATTCCACTGTATGCATAATTAATGTACATGAATAAATTTTGGGGATTCAAATTTTCATCCCATATGCATAATATTCCTTAAGGTTTTATTTGATGACTTTGTCAATATGTAGGTCCAAAGATATAATCAGATCAAATGTGTTTAGAAAATAAGTACCCAAGTGAGCACCTTTTTGAACTTGGCACACCAAATTACAAGAAAATATTGGTCTGTCACTGACATGATGGGGTAGTATTGCCGAAACCGTAGTAAAAGTTGCCATAGTAAACCATAGTGAAGGGTGCGAATCTCTCTCTCAATGCACTCTGCGATTGTAAATATACAATGCTGTCAGATAACTTATGTTAAATGTGTATATTTTAAGAAAATATTGGTTTGCCACTGATCTTTTGGTCCAGAAATCCACAAACTAGTGAAAGAGGTCAATGTGCACAAACTCCTAAAGAGGGAAATGCAATGCACTTCGAACATGAAATAGCATTCGCAAGTATAGTTTTCTTGTACAATTTAACACAATTCCCCTTATCCATCATAAATTCAATCAAAACAAGCGATGTTCAAGGCCAGATTTCAAGGTTAACATTTGTTTAATATTTACTTTAACAAATTTATGAATAAACCCATTTCTCATATTGAAACTCATGTGGTTGGAGGATATCACTGACAGGAGGAACTGTCTGTACTTGCCCAAATAGTGTGATACCTCTCATACTATAATCACACCCCCTGTAGACATCAATCCCTGTCACACTTATCCATTTTACCCCATATATGTTCTTCACTCCCCTGCTGTTCCTACTTTAATATTGAACAAATTAATTACTTAGTTGTTTGTAGTTTCTTCCATATTTCATTTAGGCACCAACTATTGCTATAATGTTTAGGTTATTGTGTAGGCAAAGTTTATAACATTCTTTGTAAAAAGAGCACTGTATTAAAAGGATTCAGTGAAATGATAACAATATTTAAATTTATTTTTCATATAGATACATTTCAATACAGACAACCAAGAGGGCTGTTGCACACTGAAATAAAACTAGAAATATTAAGTAAAGTTGAGTGGGAAATTTACTAAAATACATGGAAAAACTATCTGATAAATAAAAATGAAACTCCAAAAATAAATTATGCAAATATATTTTTTATAATAATAATAATAATATCAAAAAGCAACTAATTTCATGTAATGTGAATGAAACTTATTTCGGAGATTAGACTTCATAAGTTCATAGTTTTGTGAGATTAACTAAAGTTAAAATTTGAAATGCCCTTAGTTCTTGTATTTTGGTCTTGAACGCCAAATGATTTAGAAAAATACTTTGGAGCAAAAAATCAGCTTGGGAATAGAAACTTGCAGTGCTGGAAAATCTTGTAAAGTAAGGGTAAGTGGAAATTTCAAATGTTCACGTCCCTGCAAATTTGATATAGTACTTTACTTATGCTTGTAGGCATAACAAAATTCCTTTGATGGCCACCATACTTGGTTGCTGAGCTTAGGCAAGAGTGGATGTTGCACCATAATGCCTTCCCCATTCCTGACAAGGTGACACATTAGCTGTTGCCTTTATTTTGTAGTGAATGATGGAAGGAGTGATCATAAGAAGAAAATGATATAGAAATGATAATGGAGGGAATGATAGTTAAGATATGACACATGGTGGTTTGAGAAGCCAACCATACTACTACCCCTTGGTAAAAACACCCATTCCTATGCAAGAGTGGAACTCACAGCTTGTGTTGCTCCAAGTCACCGAGGCAGACAGTGTTCCTTTAATGATGCAATTTCAATTTTATTTGTGTTTTGTATTTCCTGTTGCAAAAAATACTTTCATGTGCTATTTACTTTAATAAGTTTCCCAAATGTGAGTATAGATGTAGTATCATGATGTGGGTCCAAATATTGTCATTGCTAACCTGTTCAAAAGCCCTTTATTACTGAAGTTTGTCATCATTCCGATCTTGCTGAGAATCTGTGATAAATTATGATATGTCACTTTTCGAAGTGGTTACTAAAATCATTTCATGTAGAATTTGCTAAATGCTAAATTTTTCTCTGGGGTTATGTCATTCCAATAACATGTGATAGTTTTGGAAGGAATCAAGTGGTTCCACTCTCTTTGCTAAATGTGTTCAAAATTAATAATTACACTTAAGGTTTGATATAACCGGAATTAGAAGACTTTATTTATGAAACAATTTTGTATGACGCTCCCAATTGTCTAATAAGTATTCTGTCCCATACAGCAATGCTTCAAGAATGATCTCCCTGTTCCTGGGTTCTCCCCCGTGAGGATAAAATATATTGCATGCTATCTGAAGGTGAGGTTGATTTTCGTTGCTGGCTTGTCATCCAGCTGTTCTCAAAGTAGAATATATTTGTGCGAGCACAGTTTCATTGGTAGGTGTCAAACAGCATACTTACAATTACCTTTTGAAACCATTTATATGAATGGTTTCATCAAATAATTTAGTCATTATTGATGCAATTTCAGTCAAGGAGATAATGATCAGTTGGGTACTAATTATAGTGTTTCTGCGCCATATACTTTAAAGTTGTCTGTAATGTACACTGTTTTAAGGAAGTCGTTTTCTAGTCAAAAAGTTCATGGAAGTTGCAGTCACAGCAATTAATGGATATTTGCAGGAATTGGACATCTGCAACAAGATTTTTGAAGAATATTTGAACCAAATATTAGTTTTTCATGAAAACTATTAATAAATTAATACATAAAATAATTTGTATGTATTGTTTCACATTAGTAAGATTGTGTGTAATTCATTATTTAATTAGTATATTTCTCATTTTCTCCATACCTGCATTTATGCTTGCTTTCTTATCCATTCATTATTTTGCTTAGCATGAGAAACAGATGGCAGTTGAATGTATATAATTGCATGATTTGCCAATATTTGACAAATGTTGCCCTGACCCTTAATGGTACAATTTCTTTGTTAAAAATGTTATCATGAAAACTGCCTGGTTTTTCAAAAACTGTATTACAGTAAAACCTTGTTAAATCCTATGTTGTGAAATATATGAAAATGTGATTTTATAAATGAATTTGTTTTTCTGGTATTTTCCGCAATGAATAGGAAAGAAAACCTCTCACTTCCCCTGAAAAAAAACTTAAAATTGTGCACAGTGGACTGGTGTAATGTTCAAAACAAAAACAATTGTTTCATTGAATATTAACTTGAGTTTAATGCTCTGTTTTTGCACCTCATGTTATTGCTCAAGTATGATGTGATTTTCTAGTTCATTTATTATCATTTTGAAGCATTATTTCATTCGTTCAGAACCTAAAATTTAATAGAAGGTACATGCCAAAACATAATTCTTGCAACAATAAAATCTTTTTCATGTTTGATATTCTAGTTTCATTTTGTTCATTCACAATTTTAATCTAAAATTTTTGGGGCTTGGAAAGATGGTTTTCATCACTCCATTGATTCTATGATTGTGAATCTGTGGTAGTCTTTGTCATATAATGTAATACTTCATTGGACTTATTTTTATTCTAATCCTTGTTTTCATGTTTGACAGATTACAAATGACTTCACAATATTTTTATTATAGCATCACAATCCTCATATGCCAAGCTATTTCTTCAATTCTTGTATTTTTAGTTCATGTACTGAACGTGACTATATAATAATCAGAAAGAAGGAAGATAGCCTTTCTTCATAGAATAGAGAAAATTATATAATGCTGCGGGAAAAAGTATTGATTTTCTGATGCAAAACACGTTTTAGTGAATCCCTGATATACTGGAAAAATGTTTTCTGTTCTAAAAACATCTGTGTGGGTGTGCGATTGTGCACATGAGCAACACTATCCTTAACCATGCACAGAATTTTCACAAAAAGGATATGCCCCAATCAATGAGGGTGATTTCATTTTCCCTTAAATTTAAAAAAAGAGCTTTTAATTTTGGGAGATACTTTACATGAAAGCACTAGTTAATTTTCTAATTTTTCTTCAGAATTAATCCAGATTTTTGCCTTAAATTTAATTCTCAAATAGAGCAGTGTTTAATTAATAATTGGCTTAGGTCCAATTTTCATTAAAACCTCTGGAATTTCTAAATTTGCTTAATTATTGTAATATATAACAGATATAAATGATATGTGAAAGTATGTGCTGTTGCATCACCTTGTATTCCTTTAAATAAGTATGTTACAGTCATAAGTTCAGAAGATCTTGGATTTAATCTGGCACATACATAATAAAATTCAATATTTGTATTGTGCTGTCAGAAATGAGTTTTTGTAATAAAAACATGACAAGCGCAAGGTTTATCTCTCAGATAATTGCAAGGAAAACAAGTCTCTCTCCCTCACATTTACCTTGCAATATAACAACCTATTGTTGTATATTTAAGTACCTATTGTATTCTCTAACACTGGGGTAAAAAGTTGTGCTTTTAACCTCCCATTGGTTTTCTAGAAAAGAAACCCTTTTTTGAAAATATCCACTGTTTGCACAAAAAGTCATTCACAATCATTATTTTCTGATACATTACCATAATTAATGTTTACTAATCTTATTTTTAATTTTTGTGTGTGGCACCACTGCCTTCACCATCAACATAAACAATTTTAATATTTCTCAGTGTGAAAACTAAACAATAAGCCTTTTTCACTCTTTTCACCCAGATTATTTGCGGCGGCGATGGTGTAACGGTCAGCGTATCGGACTGTTATTCCCAAGTTTGCGGGTTCAAACCCGATCGAAGCCGCGGATTTTTAAGGGCGAAGAAATCCTTCGTATGCCTTCCTTCGGAGGGGAAGTAAAGCCGGCTGTCCCATGTTAGTAGATTTACTGCATGTAAAAGATCCTCAAGCCTAAATGATGCCTCTGAGCTAAATTCAAATCGCCTGTTTCATCGCCCAAGTAATACCTTCTTTCTCCCATGGTTGGTGAAAGGAGCGTAGCGGAATTTGCGTGGTCAGGCGGAAGAGCAGGCCTCATGGCCTGAGTCTCGCCATGTAAAATAAGGCACATTCAATTCAATTCAATTATTATATATTTTTCTTTTCTTTCTTTCTTTCCTTTATTTTGGAACATTTGAAGAATTTTGAAGACATCATTCCCTAAATCAGTGTGTTAAAGGTTGGGGAGATCTTTTTCTTCATCGTGCTGAATTCCCAGAGTTGTATAGTGAAGTGCATAAAGTTCCAATGTTTTTTCAATGGCGTCTTACCCCCTAACAATGTGTGTTTACCAAGCTCCAAAGTTAATGCCTTTTAGTTTGTTTGTAATTGTTCTCTGCTAAGTGCATCGCTCTTACTTGCTTTAGCATAAGAGGTGGCGCTCAGTGTTTTTAGAAAGAACTCTTCAGTAGACTTTCAAGTCCTTAAAGTTATTACATTTCATGATCATAAAGAAAAAGGAATTGGTTGCTTTTGAGCTTCGACAGTTGCATAATCTTACACCTTGGAATATCTACAGCTATTATGTCCCCTTCGTTTGCTGTTACGATAGTAAAATCCTGGCCATTCGAACAGAACTATAGCTATGAGCCCATAGGCGTGCATAGCCTAAAAGAAGGACAACTACATTTCTGGACCCCTCCATTTCCATTTAACATTATTAACTGACTTATTTTTCTAGTAAATAAGTAAAATATACTATGAGGAAAATAAAATTAAATGATACAATTAAGAAATAAAATTGATTTTATGTAAAAATTTTTACAGGATTGCCAGGAGAACTTCTTTCCCAAATGTTGGTATCAATTCCTCAAATATCAGCTTAAAAAAGAGGGAAAATCAGGAATTGATCATATTTGTGGAAATCAAATGCTTTATTACCTAGAACTATGGGTCCCCTTCCAAAATTTTCATGTCCTCTTCCCTTCTCACGTGCGCACACCTATGTGTAAGTCCTTCCTTACAGGAAATGAATATCTCTTTTTATAGTTTGAATAATAATTTGTAATGATCTTAGAATCAGTTTCCCAACATGATTTGAATGTTCTTCATTATTAACATTGTTGATTTTTATTTTGCTTGCCTTCTTTTCCTTTCTTTGACTTTTTTGACCAATCCTCACTTGCATAGAGTTTGCATATTTTCACATTAATTCATATTAAAACAACATAAAGCTTCACCTCTGCAACCATGGTCTATAATGTCTTTGGAAACAAAAAGTAACATTACCGCACTGAAATCTATGTTGTCTCCAGGAATAAAAGATAACACTACTACACTTCATTCTCTTTTGTGAAAGAATGAGACTAATCTTGCTAGTTGCTCTATTTTGACCAATTTGCTTTCTGCAGATTTTCAGATATGATTGGAGCATGACAATACCAGTCTTGGTGGAATTTTTTTTTTTTTTTTGTTAATTCAGGTGTAGCTTGACTGGGAGATAAACAAATTGTATTCATCTCTGAATCTAGATTTCAGGATATGTCCAGCATTTGCTATCAACCAAATTTCAAAACCATTTGCAAGTGTCAAGGGCTCTATGTTGGTTGAGAGTTGCATCTTTCTTGTGTGCTATAATGCTACCTTATTCCACGATACTAAAAATACCAAAAGCCCACATGTTTCTATGTTGTCTATGGAAATAGTGGAAGAAACACCTCTGTTTTAAAAGAAGGCGCTTAGAGGGTGGTTTTGTTATTCCTTTGCAAAATGAATGCTGAAATAATTCCAATATTCCTTAGACATTTAATTAAAAGCATTTGGCTTGTTTGAGAATCATAAAAACAGTTAATTAAAAACGCTTATCGTTTTAGTAGGGAACTAACTTGCTGCTTATAACACAATTGTTGTTAACACACTTAGAATTTCTTAACCCATTCACCAGGATATTCCTAGCCTAAAAGTTACTTCAGAACAGGGAATAAATTTACTGAGAAAACATACTCACACTTCCAAACTAAAATGTAAGGGTGTCGTGTCCTGCTTAAGAGAGTAATGCATTGGGATCTTGGCTCTTCCTACCTTATATCTATTATTGTGATGATGTGACTTGCCCATTAACACCCAAAGTAGCTAAGTTTTCAAAGCTTGATGACAAGCAAACTCATCAAGCCACAAATACAAAGAAAATTCTCATGATGAGTTAATTCTTCAAGCCCAGTTTGGAGATAAAGTCCTTGATAAGTTTTAAGTGCATTCCTTAATTTTGTTTTTAGCACATTTGATAAATTATTTCAAATATCCATGTTGTAAAAATATAAAGTTGTAAAGTTTCCTGTAAAAACTCCAATTGCATTGTTTGCAAAATTTCATTGCTTTTTTCCCCTCCAGATTTGTAGTTGAATTAAAATAGTTTCAAAACAAGAATTCAATTTACAAGTTTTGTAAAGGTTATCTCAAATTTGTCTTCAAACAGTAGTATAACAACTGTATTTGGTTCCCTTTAATTAGTCAGTACAGCAGAAGTGTGAACTGCACTTCCAAGTAAATGAAAATTTAGTATAGGACGACCTATTTATGGCTGAACTTAGTGATTTCTTGAAAAGTTTTCCATTCTGACATGACAGGTTTCTCTGTAGAGGTTACCTACCAGATATTCCTCAGATTCATTGTTTGATGTGATTTTGCCAATAAAATATAATAATAATAATAATAATAATAATAACAACAATAACAATAACAATAACAACAACAATATAAAATAGGACAGCATTTACATAAGTCTTGTCAGACTAAGTGTGAAGTTCCTTAAAATGTTTCCACCTTGATTGGTTTCGGTCTTACAGAGAATTGTGAAAAATTCACTGCATAATTAAATATTACTACGCATTATTTTCGGTGTAAGTTTGTTAAAACAAAGTAATGAAAACAGTCTTGTTTCCATCATGAAAAAAATTGCTGCCTCGGAAAGAAAAAGGATCAACCAAAAAGCTCAGAGAAATTAAAACCCCTCCCCCCCTTTGTGTGTTGGTGTGGGTGGGTGGGTGCGTGCGTGCGTGCGTGCGTGTGGGGGGGATGACACAAAACATGAGTTTAATTCAGAAACTAGAAAATTTGGTTTTCGCTCTCTTGGACTCATCTTCTGAAATCTTTAATTAAATGAAGAGTGCATTTTGCTTCCCAGAAATTATCCATACATCCAAGATGTCAGATAAGAATAAACAGATGCAAACAAATCAAAACAATGTCATATAAAATCTGCAGCAACTTGTCATTAGGGGGACTGGAAGAAATTCTTAGATTTCATATTGTTTTCACTCTGAAGGTAGAGCCATTGGAAAAGCTTAGGAAAATGGGCCTCAAACTTAAAACCTACCCTTAATCTGACTTGAATAAGGCTGCTGAATTGGAATTACAGGTGAATTTATCTTTTATTTCAAGTACTGGAAGAAGCAAATTTTGTTTCATGATAAGAATGTAATGTTTCAAAAAAATATTTGACTGTTGGAATGGTGATTTAAATTCTGAAATTTTGAAAATGCATTGATTGCAGTGAATTGCTTTTGATTTGATATTTCTTTTGAATGCCTTCACACATTCAAAAGAAATATCAAATTTTAAAAATGTGAATTGTTGTCCAATAGGGAGCTGAAACATTACATGTGTGTATTCTTTGAAGGAAGCTGCTTATATATTATACAAATCATATTTTGTTATTTGAAGATTGCTCTAGAGTGTGATAAATAATTCTTAATTATATGAAATCAAATTGAGTCTATCCTTCTCTGACTCATTTGAATTTGAATTTTCACTGACAAGTTCTGGTAATAGAAAACATATGCATATTTGATCATTATTGTATATCGAAAGCAAAGTTTTAAGCAATGTTCTCTAAGTTCCAGAAGTGTTTGCTCATTAAATTGTTTGTATAATAATTAACAAGCTTTTACTGACAAAGTACTGTAGGTATGGTTTTTTCTTTTCTTCTTTTAAAACCAGAATGGTTTGGAGTATACTTGATCGTTGTTTCTAGCAGCCTGGGAAATTACTGGCAGTTCATTCATGATAACTTTTTGTCGTTGTGTGTGATAAATACTAGTTTATTCCATGTTCTTATGCTCTACTTTCAATATCATTTTTGCTTATTAATAAAAATAAGTTTGTTTGTGTACAGCAATCTATAATTTTATTCTTGTTTACCAGGAAGCCAACCAAATATCCATCCAGGTTCCATCACAAGTACTGGACGGCAGAGAATTGGATCTGGAACAGCTACATCTACACAAGCTGCCCAGTTGATTGGTGGTGGAATTTCTCCCACGTTATTTACATCCCCTGTAAGTAATTATGTGCTCCACTTCTCACTTTTTCTGTTTAAATTACCAATGAACTGTTTCCAATTGAATGAATTTAGAATCCAAATTTTTTTCAGCAAACCCATCAATTAGTGCTGGGAAATACATCTCATTATCCTGTCAACAACAGCCTAATGATTGGCGATTACGTCACACCGGGGAGCACAGTGCTCTCCGCCCAGAGTTATCGCCAGTGAGCTTAATTTCCAAGAATGTACACTAAATTTCGTAAACAGCCATGCACTCTGAACTACCTCTGGGCAGCCATTGACAGACAAGTGTGGTCCTTGTGGGTGCCGTCACTTGTTGTCACTGTGAATAATCGTTCTGTGAGGTTGAAAAGACTGACTAGCCTACCTAGATTTATTGTCTCCTGTAATGTTCGAACTCTGTAAAGACAGTTTTTGGATGCTCCCTTGCCAGTGCAGTTCATTCATCCATGTCCATTTAAGAATGAAGTATTTGAAAGAGAAGAACCAGGATACTAATCATATTGCTGGCATTTGTTAACTGTAAAAGATACTCAAATTCTGCCCAATGTTTAAGCCAGCTAAGTATGTGTGTTTGCTTACGAGCAATTATCCAAGGAGTTGCAGATTTCATAGATGCACGAGTTAGTCTGAAAATTTGGGAAGACAGTCAACAAAACATGTCTTGTTAATTCTGCATTAGAGTGTTTGTGATAGCACTTTCAAGAGAATGAACCAGGATAGATTTTCAGTTTGTCTGGTGGCTGTGCTTTTATTCAGAACATAAAAATGTATTATTGCCACATTTTACTTGTGAAACTGAAAATGATAGCAAAATGTCTGGATATTAGTTAGAATGCTAAAGTATTTACTGATCATTGTGATGCAATTTGTGTGTATTAAAGTTAAATGCTCTTTGGAAGCTGAGAAGTGGACATTAGGGGTCATCCATAAATTATGTAACACTAAAAGGGTGGGGGGTGGGGGAGGCTGCATTACCTAGAGGTATGGAAGTATCAGTTTATTGTTACATAACATTGCCTTGTATTTTGCCTAACATTTGTTGAAATAATTCTTGTTGTTCTTATTCTAAAACAATAAAATATTAACTAATTAATGTTAATAGATTAAATTGTTACAATAAATGGAAATATGTTTTCATCAATTTTTTATTGTATCTGTAAGATTACAAAGAAAATATTCAAAACTGATATCCATTTAAATTGGTGCAGGAGACTCTTGCCAATGTGTCATCCAAGCCAGTGATAAAAAGTTCTCTCATCTGTGCTTCCTTCCTTCACTTACAATTTGTCCCTCAATCTTATTGTTTGGTGCAGTCAGTATTGCCAACTAATTCTGACTTTAATTATCATAAATTTTAATTCACAACACATAAAATAAATATAAATTACTGTTTTAACTGTGCTATAATTTACTTCAATTTGCATTTATCGGGGGGTTGCAAGCGTTGTATGTATTTGGCGTTATTGGGTCGGTAGTCCGACTACGCTGGCCAGCTACCACTGTCCCCCATGCCTGGGCCTAGTTAGCCCATGGGGTTGCTAGCGTTACATAATTATTATGGGGGAATTCAAGCACAATATTAGGGGTGTGTTAAAAGGGGGAGAGTGGGTATTGAAAATACTCCAAACTTGCATTACGTAAATCATGGATGGCCCCTTAGTACATTTTCTTCCAAATTGTTTATTTTTCTTGACTGTGTGTGTTGGTGCAGTTATAAAAAGTATAGTTTGTGTATTTCTGAGGTTCTATTTTATTAAACAAGTCTAGTTTCTGTAAGAGGTGTATTATTATTTTTTATTTATTGATATCTATTGTAAGTAGTGGGAGATCAATCCAAGAAGTTTGAAATATTCTAAACTAATAATTCTGTGATGATAGTCGTTACATCTGTCTATTGTCAAATTACAAAATACTTTTTTCTGGCCTCCAATAAGCTAGTGATTTCTTTGGTGTGAATATTTAATAGGTCACAAATTAATGGCTCAATTGTTTCCTTGTTACTATTTATGTTGTCTGGAGAATAAATTGAATACATTTAAACTAAACAGATATAAATTGCTGTTGCACTGCTCCAGTGATATAAACTTCTGTTTGCAAAAGAGGAAAATCAAATGCAAACAGCAAATTTCTTGTAATTCAGAGTTGACATTACAGGAATGTTCCATTTCGAAACTTCTGATTTCCACTTCTAAATATTTCGATGCTTCCAAGTGCAGAATCATTGTATTCTCACAATTGTCAGTAAAATTATTAAAATAAGAGAACAAAACTGAAGTTAAATATTGTATACTTGGGTCCAGCTTTTGTGCAAATGTCAAATTTGATGGACAAGCTTTGTTGGCTGCCTGTGTGATGGATCATTGCACCTAAGATATTTCAGATGGTAAGAATTTTATACTTCTGTATATTCCATGTTATGTTTGCGTTGTCCTGGCTGTGGCAAATGCACCCATTTTTCTGATTGCTTGGGTGCTGTTCTCAGATTTTCAGACTATCATACAGGATATGTTTGTTCATTTGCATTCCAGATCCAGTTTTGTTTGTTTGTTTTGTTTTGTTTTTTACCATTCTGATGAAATGTGTGAGCGTGTACTTTTTTTAAACATTTCATAGAATATAGTAATGTCTAGCAAATTTTTAAACTATTTTAGTGTTGTATATTTGTAGATTGACATGTAGGCAGCAGGGTCACATCCATGGTCACAAAAGTGAGGATGGGTTGTGATAATTAATTTGTAAGAGGAAACAATTGAATAAATTTCTGTAGCACGCGTTAGAAACTATGTGTAGCAATATCATTTGAAAGTATGTGCAACAATTTATAGAATATTCTGCTGTGCAGATGTTCAATGTTTAGTTCCTCTCAGAATGTCATTGGGAAAATTTCTGTGACATAATTCTGATTCTGGGCACCTGATGGTGACCTCTTATTGGATTTTTGCATCTTGTGATGCAAATTCCAAATGCTCAACGCTAGTTTATTATCATGCATCTTTATGAGTAAGAATTCAGCTTAGTTTACAATATTGGACGTTGTGTCTGTGGGCAATATTGCCATTTTTCTTTGCTCCTCAGTTTCCATGCCTTTGAGTTTTTATTTATATTTCAACATGTAGATACTTTATTGAATTAAATTCTTGCTTCTTGTTGTGTGCTTGCAGCAAAATTTGTTAAGACCTATTTTTAATGTGTGTATAATGGTATTCAGAATTGAGAAATGTTAAATCATGAATATGTGTATTCAGAAGCATATCCTCTAATTGTTTTAAAGAGCACTTTTTGTGTGTTGCAAAGTTCAGGGTGTCTAACAAACAACTGTGCTAGAAGTAAGTCTTGTATGTGATCATATAATTCATATAATACATACACAATACACTGTGTAAAGTTTTAGAAATATATCGCACAAAAGAAATATCTGTAATGTGTTCGTGTCAATTTAACTATCTACCTTAAGGGTAACCATACTTTTTAGAAGTCAGACCTTCCAGTGAATAACACCTAATGGTGTTAGTGGATCTATATTAATGTTTGCATTGATTTTATTTTACATAAATGTAAGTGGCGCCTAAAGTAATGTCAGGAATATCCTGCACAATCTTGTAATTGAAATTTATTAGTTGTACTGTTCTTTCCTCAGAACGTTTAATTTCTTGCTCCTTGTCTTTCTCCCTCTCTCTTTTATTTTAAATCAGGTATTTGCCTTTGAGTCAGAATTTAAGTGATTTACCTTGAAGGCTTTTCTTCTTTTTTCCCCCTTTTTATTGTGTAATTTTTTAAACAAAATTTCATGTTATTTTTTAATAATATTGTATTCCTTCATGATGGAAAATCAATCAATTTTTGTGTAAAATATAATCTTTTGTTTTCATTTCACTATTTTTGTGAAAATTTGTTGCTAGTTCAATGTACTTTATAAAATTTTTACTTTAGTATTTATGCAAGATATACATGAGGTTAGGTGGATTTGAATTTGTGATGGAATACTCTCTTCTTAATAGAGTGCACAATATTACTTGTTGAGGAATAATTATTTGGAATGTAATTCATTGCTATATTATCATATTTGATATCTTCAACATGCTAAGTACATTTTGTGCATACCTGTTATATTTATTGATATAACATGCATATTCGTGGGCTTTGCTGTTATTATTAGCATATTCAAATTATTTTTTTGTAATGCTTTTGTAATGTTGACTTACATTCCAACTTATTATTGATGTTATCTTGGTCAAAAATTGTTTAAAACTTTCTCTTCACTGTTTTCTCGCATGGATGTTGACCAATGTTCAAGAAATAACATAGTGCTTCAACCCAAAGATGATGTTTTTCTCACAAATTTTAATTCTGATCTTTTAGTGCTGAATTTTCTACAGAAGGAAATTCCTGTTGTTTGGCAAGGTGTACTGTGCATTTGCAAAACTACTACTTTCAAAATTTTATGAATTCTGATATGAAATGTTGGCTTTGTGCAGATGAACTTTATTAACAAAAAATTTGTGATTTGGAATTCTTTATATTGTAATTCTCAATTGCTATGATATCTCAGTTGTGTGGCTAATGTGTGAGAATGAAAACATACCAGAACATTCTAGCCAGTTGGTAAGATACCTTGAAGGCAAAAAAGCATTAACTAATTTGTACATATATACTCTTTAATAAAAATTAAAGGGATATGTTTGAGTTACTTAAACTATTGTACAAATTGGAGTGTATTATCTGGAACATGATTTTCAAATGTTTTTCTGTGAATTAATTGTACATTTTAGTTTCAATTAGATTTTGTGTTACTCATCATCCGAGGATTCTTAGGGTCATTAAATGCACAGTACGAAAGGGTGATTTGTTTACACATCCTGACTTGGTGTTCATTTTTATACGATTTCTTAGTGGAATGAATGTTATTTACATGACATGGATACTGTTGTTTCTTCATGCCAAAATGTGAAATGTCATTTGCAATACATGGAAAATATACGGGCAAACCATTTTTTTAAAATGTGGTTGATAATTTTGGAATAAGCTTAAAGTTCATTCCAATAATAATTTATGTTAATCCCATCTATTACTAGAGAAATTTTACTTATGTAAGAAATGGAATTAATCTCATGAATTACTTGAGTTATATAATAAAAATGTTGTGGTCTGGCTTTTTAAAATGGCTAAAAATATATATTGAACTTGAATCATTGATATTTTTCACCTTCTTGAGTACCAAAGATATAGTCATCAGAAATTTATTTGTATTTTTAAGTAGGAGAAAACACAATCTGGAAATTCTTGTGTATGATCTAACAATTATAAGCTCATTTGTCACATTAGAAAATCCATTTGGCCAGGATCTTATCTTAGACCTAAGAAGCTTTAGAGTCCAAAATATTTGAAGTACATCATTGACAAGAAACAAAAATACAGTATCTGTAACAGAAACTACTATTCCTAAAAATTAATTTCATTCAAACTATAATTATAATTTGTATTTTGAGATTGAAAAATTCTTAACAATTGCATACCAATGTCATTCCAGCATCCAGAGAATACCAGTGGGGTGAAGGGTGTCAACAGATGACTCCAGAATAAATTGTTATGTAATTGAAAGAAAGTTTCATATATTTAAGAACTAATCCTATATGTATTAAGCAATATATTTCAATCAGTTTCTGTAAGTTTGTGTTCTAATATTTTCAGTTTTGGGGATATGGCAAGGTCATATGCACATTAAACATTTTCAGTACATGTGGTCCTTTCCACAAGGGCACAGATGGCCATGTCATTTTCAGAAGATCTATTTCAACATTCACTAGGTTACTCCAAATGCAAAACTGTTCTTTATATGGACAGATACTAAAATAAGATTGCAACAGGCTTATGGACAGGCATGGTTGTAAGAGAATGCTTGATTTTCACATTGTGATTGTTTCAAATTGTTTTGTAAATATCCATTAACTATTGAAAGGCAAAACTATTTGGGTTAAGAAAGGGTTCTAATAATATAAGTCCTAAATGATGAAACAGAAACTCCATTACCTAAACAAAGATAGGAAAAAATCTACACTGTTGTTGACCCCTCCCCCTCTCCCCGTTGATATGCTACTGTTAATATCGTAAACGAAAAATTCTCTAACTTGGTAAAAAAGAAAATTCAAAAGTTGTAAGTTTCATTAAATATGTTTGTAAAACACTATATATCTACAAGATCTTCAGAAGACACTCAAAAACAAAAACTTATGAACTTACGTTTATGTCAATAGGTTAAAGGAAATCTTATTGAAAAGGAAAGAGAATACGTGAGGAAAATTGGTGCTGAGATGTGAGCTAGTCTGTTTCAGTGAAGCCAATTTAGGTTCCATCAGCTTGATATGTTGTAGATTACACATCATTATCAATGAAACAAATCATCACTTAAACTAAATGATATTAATATATTTGAATTTGCTGATCATAGTATTGGTCACTTTTATGTATCAAGTATAATAATTTTACAACTGATCTTTATTCATAAAAAAATTGCATAAACAATTTCAAAACAGTTCACATCACATTGAACTTGCAGATGGATATACATTTTGACGAAACTAGTCCAGTATTAAGTTAATGGAGTCTTTTGGGTAATGTTTGCACTTAAGATCATGATTATTATTAATATTATATTGAGTAAAGAAGTGGAAATAATTTTAATATATCAATTGTAATTGAAATAGAGTCATTTTTTCAATTATGAATTGTTTACTTAAAAAGAATTGAAATTCAGCTTGCCTTATGGCTAGATTTGATTGTAATTGTAGTAGCTTTGGTCATAAATTTTCCTTTCTTGTACAGCCAGATATCCTCCCCCAGATTGGAACTAAGCTTCACTTTGACCATAATTGATGCATTCTAAATAGAGAAGACATTTTAAGGCTGTCACATCCTGAAATTTGTTACCTTTTGTATTTAAGTTACAAATGACAATAAACTATGAAAAATATAATTTTTAGATTAATATGCTGGTGCATATAAGTCATTTGTGCTCAAATCTTTTCATGCTTTTTTGACTTTTTTCCTTTTCATTTGCCTTAAGCTTTGATTAACAGTTACAACATAATGTCAGAACAGCAATATAAAAACAACAAAATATTACATTTCATTACAATTATTTTTGTGACTTGAAATTGCTTAATCTCATGAGATGGCGTTACAGTGGCTGGAAATGTTTAATTACCCTAAACACACCAGATGCAAAGATTTGTATGGTTAGACAGTTTATAAACACTATTGAATATCTTTTATGAGATTAAAAGCAAGTACAGTTTTTTGAAAATATTTTATTATATATGGATATTGATTGTTTGAGTACCTATTTATGAAGACTGAGTATTTATTGAAGGTATTAGTGTTTAGAGAAAAAGTTTTCATATCAGATTATCAACTACAGCTTATTTAAAGCAAATTATTCAAACAAGACCAGCAGCCAGCACAAGTAAACCCTAAAATATGCTAATTTTGCTGTGTAAATAAAATTGAAATAAGTTGTTACCAAAGTGTTGCCTGATGAGGAAAAAATAACTTAATTATACAAAATGATTGCTCTTTCAGCAATTTTTGTTATGGCAGCTATAAAATTTATTTTATTGTTTAAAATTAAATATGTATTTAGCAGATTGGTGTCTTATTGTTTTTTGATTATTTAAACTGCAATATAAAAAGGAAGGAAAGGAACGTAAATAATACATTAACAACATTAATTGTGTGTTATTAGTTGTGTGGCATGAAAAGTAAAACTGAAAATTCCAACAGTATTCTGAAAAGGTGTCAGGAATTTTTCATTACAATTTGGGACAAAAAGATGAACTATCTCACAAGTTTCCATACTGAACCACAATGGTACTTATTTAATGATAAAATCAGGTGTCGATGAATATTTATAGTTTTTGTTGTAGTTTTTTGCTATACATCATTCAGGTTCTTGTACATTATTCAACTATTGTCAATGAAATTATGAGGCATGTCCACGTAGGCAATTACAATTTGTGAGTGAAAACTGCAAGAAACTCTTGAAACATTTGTAGTTGCTTGTTAATATAGTATTTTCTTACATTTGTTGCCACAAGGAACTGGGTTAATACTTTAAACAAAGAAGATACTGTTATTTGTCTGCAAATGGTTTAGAACCATTTTTCTTGATGATATTGTATCAATATTTACTTCCTTTTTTTAATTAAACAGATGAGATAAATGAACTCTTATGCCTTCATTCAGATGAAGGCAAATTTAAAATGGAAGATAATATGCTCAAGTCTCAATAGTTTAAAATCCAAGAATTCCAAATCTGCAGTTTGTGCAATAGTCATGTTTTTAATTGGTGAATGTGTTTATAACAGTATTGAAGAGTGAAATATATAGTATCAGTTGTATTTCCTTTTTCAAAATCCCTTAATCCTGGAATCTGCTTTAATTTAATTCTATAGATTGATCTGTTGGATTACTTAGACACTATCATTTCACTAATGTACCAAATGTATACTAGTTTGTGAGGCATGAACAAAATGTTATTGAAATGTACTTACTTAAATGGTCATAGTTAATTTATTAACATTCAATCAATTTTAGGCTCTGCGTATTGGCCATTGCCTTAGTTTCTTCCCTTATTTATTATTTCGTACTTAAAATATGGGCACGGCTTTTATCTTTCTTTCTCAGAACACAAGTTCATCAAAATAATTTAAAATTTACCTATTTTGTTTGTGCAATTATATTTAGAAAGACCAGTTTTAAATTTAATTTACTGAAGGTATTATACTTTTGATATTCAATGAAGAAAAAATTGTGGTTTATAACTGAAAATTAATATTACTTTTCATTTGAGTAATAGTATGACTGCTCTTTTGTCATTCAATTAATAAATATGTATATTTCAAATATTATAAACCATTAAGTGGTGGAAAGTGGCATTGTTTCAAGTTCCTCTCTGATAATTTTGTGTCAGACAATTAACAGTTCATTCTAAAAGTATTCAGTAGACAATTACTGAATATTTTACGGACTATTTTAAGAATAATACAAATGAACATGTTAGTTTACCTCTTTGTGTGTGTGTTGTATACAATGCAAATGAGAAATGTAATGAGTGTAAATAAAAACTGAGCTTATTTCCAATATAAAATTTGGCTACTGCTCAGAACTGCAATTGCGATGGGAGAATGTCAAGTCATGTTCAATAGACTACATGTATGTATTTACGAAATTTATTCATGTACCAAGGTAAAAATTCAAAATTTAATGTTTGGAATTTATTTCATTTCTGAATATGTATGGTCTATTTTAGTCTGAACTTCCAATGGGGTCTTGCAATAATAATATTTATAAAATTGCTGTTTAGAGATTTTCCTCATTGTTGGCATAGGAGTTTGTCATTATGAACTCAGTTTTGCATGAAGTATATGTGGGATGTGCCAATGAGAAAACACAACTTTCAAAACAATTGTTTTGTGTTTGCTTTGCATGCTTCTCTTCTGTGTTTTGCAATAATGATTTTAATATCATAAAGTTGCCAGTATTACTGTTGCAAGTTTCTTACATATGTATTTGTCTCTGGAGGGGTAATGAAATTACAGTCGTGTAATCTGCCTAATAGGAGAATGGTTGACCGATTAGGTTCTCCAACCTTCTCACAAAGTTTATTGTGACAATAAATACATTTATTTCTGTTTTCTTGACAGCATTCATCACTGAGTATGAAAGCATTAGGAGTGCAAAAATGTGATATTTATTTTTTTGTTGTGCATGAGTCAAAATTCTAATTGCTCCAGATTCTGACAAGTGACCTGTTTAAAATGTCAGAAATGAATTGTGTGTGTATTACTAATGGATTCCTTTCATTAGTTAATTTGTAAGAGTGTATGAAGTTATTATTTACTTAATTTGTTTTGTACTCTTTCATGAATAATTATCATATGTTCATTTCTGGTCCTGTAAAATTTCTATAAAATCAGATACCTAGTTCTGCTCATAATCCAAGTAAATGACCAATGATGTTTCTTTCCTTGATAAAATCATTTACTCGAGTTAATTGAAGTCGTGAATGAATTTGCTGCATTTTAAATTTTCTTTCCTTGTGAAGCAGAACTGTCAATTTTATTGGAATATGGGATATGAAACATATGTCTGGATGTTGATTTATTTGTACAATTGTGATTCAGAAGTAGAAATTAAATTATAATTCAAACCTATTGTGATGTCAATTATGTCTTCCATCCTGTGTGAATTATTGGCCTTCATTCCAGTTCCAGTGGCCTTCCTCCATTCCGCCTTTTGATAACAAATTTTTAAAATTTGTTTCATCATTTATTTCTCAAATCTTAAAATGTATCAAGTATATCCTTTGTTGTCACCACACATTGCCATGGTTGGAGAAAATTGGTGTAAACCAGGAGACCTGGCTTTGATTCTCATTTAGATAATAGGGGAAACACAGGTTTGACCTGCTTTTTAGTTAAATATTTCTTTCTCCATTTGTTTTGAATATAAAACACTTGTTGGTGGTATGAAAAAAAAAGTCATATATTAGAATATATTATTAAAAAAATATTTACTCTTTCCCAGCTAGTATAATCTCATACATTTTAATCTAAAACATGCAAAAGTGAGTCAAACCTAACATGAGAAAGTTTTGACCTATTGTATACATACATGGTTTGATCTACCTTGTAATAAAAGCAGGAAAGCATAATTTAATTAAGAAAATAACTGGAAAAGTCAGTTCTTTAAAGGGAATTAAAATTATTAACATTTTTAGAAAAATATGATGTAATGTCATGTCATGTTCACTGATAAATGTGGATTATTTGTTCACTGAAAAATATGTTTATGATGAACAGGGAGAATAAATAATATAAAAAATGCTCTTATTTAAGAAGAAACGGAATTAAAATAAAACAACTATGCAATAATAGTTCAAATCCAATCACTGAAACAAGGAATTTCATTCACAAAAAAGACAGTACCACTATTATTTCTAGTAATGTACATTGGACAAAAAGAAATAAAATTTTAGAATTGATGTTGATCTTGCAGTTCTGTTGTACTTGATAGGTTTGGGAACTTTTGTTCTTCAATGCCATTTTGTTTTCTAGAAAAGTGGTATATTTTGAAAAGAAACCCTATTAAGAATTACAGGCATTTATAAGTAAAATTTCATTTTAATTGTGTTGCTAATACTGTGGCTATGCAGTGGATCAAACTTCCATACCATTCTTTGTTACATTATCTTTTGACCAACTTCATTATGGTTTTGTTAATTATGTATACTTTTGTAGTACCCTAAGCTTAATATTACTTCATTTCAATCATACCAAACGTGTTACTTTTATCCTTGCAGAGAAAATAAGAATAAATTTTTTTGACACCTAACACTAAAATACTTTAACTTGCCTTGTATCACTCCAGCAACTGCCAAAATCAGTCATCTTGGGCTTAGTGTAGTTTCATAATTTGAATTTTATGAGGTAGCACGTACCAATAAATAAAAGTTTTCACAGGGGTGGGGTCAAACATCCTCTGTGATCAAATCTTTTCCCCTACTGACTATTGAACTGCACTGTACTGTTCTGTACTTCCAGTTTTGAAGCTTTGAACAATTTGATGAATTTATATCCTAAGAAAGAATTCGGGGACATTCAAATAGTAAGTTCACATTTACATGGGTTGGGGTTCCCCACTACTGTGATAAAAATGAAGTAGTGGAGGGAGGTGATAAAAAATAACTGTTCACAATATAACCTCCACCCTCACACCATGTTGGAATGGCAAATCCGTGGGAAATATGAAGCCTTCCTGCCGCAATGGCTCAGTGGTATCACCCGTTGCAGCAGTTGTTGACCCGGGAGGTACTAGGGTTCGAGTCCTGTGGTTTCTCCTGTCAATACCGGGCGAATGTCATGTCTTTATTTATTTATTTTACGCCAAAAAACAGTTAAAACTGCGTATGACGTGCTATAAAGTTAAAATAGTTTATGGACCTTGCACTATCAACCCCTCTTCCGTGTCCCCTCTCCCGTGACATATACTTTCATGTAGTGCACTACAGTACCGACAGCGTATAAGCGACTGACAGTTCTCTCGCCACATGCTGTACGTCATGTGACCTGCTCTGAAGCAATCAGCTTGTGAAGATTTGTTTACTTTCTCACAGCCGGGGTTCGGCGTTGCGAAGGCGCTCGAGAAGCGCGCAGATCCCTGTCATCAGCAGTATCAGTGTGAATGAAATGTGCTTTTGCCGATGCGTGCCAGGCCAGTTGGAGTGTGA
This sequence comes from Teleogryllus occipitalis, assembly GCA_011170035.1. NCBI lineage: Eukaryota > Metazoa > Arthropoda > Insecta > Orthoptera > Gryllidae > Teleogryllus > Teleogryllus occipitalis. The sequence continues at coordinate 16,943 of BLKR01015146.1, read as the reverse complement.
CTTCCGAGCGCCGAGTGCATTGGTCCAAAGCTGAGAGGTTCGTGAGGGTTACGCCATACATCGCGCAAACGTGGGGTAGTGTTAAAGAGGATCGTGAATTTTTGTATGTTTTCGCGAATATTTCGAGACAGAAAAGGTGAACGGCGGAATAGTATTTATTACCTCTCGACAATGTGGGTAGAGTTGCGGCTGCACTGCAGATAGGCCCAATAGAGGACGAAGCTATCCGGACCTGGCACATCAAGTTTTCAACGCGGTTTGGGAGGCGATAAGGTTCGGTTGTGTCAAAGGTTATGAACATGATGTCAAGACGTGTCATAACCTGTCGGTAAGTGTTAATGTTTTGAGATTTCTTTTATCTCTCATGTAGGCGATGCCATGTACGTGGCAATGCGTGGCAACAGCGCATCGAACTGTCAGAGTCGCTTACACGCTGCCGGTACTGTACTAAAAATGTGTGCTCAGAGCTTGTCCCGCTGGAGGAGGGGGAAACTGCAAGCCAGCGTGCGAATCGACGCCGGATCTCTTTCTCCGTGAAGGAACACCGCCACCTTCTGGGTTACATTCTCTTACAGGACTAACGAACGAAGAGTCCAGTTGAAAAGTACTGGAAAAGGTTTGTTAAAACCTTTACTTCGGATATGTTGTATGTATCCAGGCACTAGTTAACCCCCCTCCCCCAAGTTTTCAACTTCCCGAATCCTGTGTAATTTCGGGAGGTCCGATAAAACGTATTTTTTCCAGTTTTTCTCAACTCCTTAAAGGTGCTTTAAAAAATAATGTAACCCAATGCTAAAGGAGATAAAACTGCCTACAACTTACATTTTGTTTTCTAAACCTATCACCAAACAATGTGCGTCCCTTACAAAAAAAAACTAGTTTCATGCGGTGAATGGGCTGGGCCGACCCCTTCCCTCACTGGGACTCAGTCCTTTTGCTGTGCATTATACTTTCAGTTGAAGCACTTTTTTTCTGGTACTTAGTGAATACCTACTTATATTTGGGTTTTTATACAAGTAGATTTTTTAGCGTTAGAGTTTTTTGTTCGTCAGTGTATAATAACCTTGCAGTTGCTGTATGCATTTTTTCGCTGTCCTAACATAGGTAAATGCCCGTACATTAACGTCGTACTTCGTCGCTAAGTGGGTTGCTAAAATATCACCATCATTGACAGAAGAGCGTTTTTGATGCCAAAAGAGTTGGGCGGAACATGAGATTGGTGCGAAAAAGCAGGTTTTCAGGTTCCAAGAATCCATAATGAACGAAAAAAATATGCCAAATTACAATTACTGGAAGAATGAGAGCAGTTTACTGTCCACAGTGCTTTTGAGGGAAGTAAAAGTAGCTGTCTAAACCTTATCAGACAAAACGTCATAGTGTTTACATTTTTGTCTTGCTAAAAGCTCCAACTTCTTATCAAGACATTTTCTTCTAGAAGGGGACAAGGGCCTTTCATCAATCGTTCAAGTATGACCCAAAATGTATTATTTTCCATTGTACGTTTAGTGGGTGTGAAACATTCACTCAGAGGACGAGATAAGGAAAATTCTGCAGTGCTTATCAGAAACTGCGTGGTTTGCTGAAATAATCGGCGCAGTCGGACAGACGCTACAGAAGAACATATTTCTGAAGCATTTTAAATAGTTTGTTGCTTTGTACGGTGGAGAGATGAACACACCAACACTGGATTACCTCCGCCACCATCTTTTTGCTTTTTTGCTCTTACGCACATAAGAACGGAAAGTATTGTCATCGTGCGCCGGAAACCTGCGAATTTTCATCGCAAAAGCTCTTATTGCCGGGCTTTGGTAACGAAGATAAATTCGAATGGATAAATCTTGTTCATATTTGTAGTAATTTACTTCCTCTAGTTCGTTGTGTAGTCAGAGTCGCGGCGATTCTGTGGGCTCTGTCCAGGAAAGGGATACCTGACGCCTTTACCAATTTGGTAATGGACTCTTGCGCCGACGTTTCCACAGTCATTCAGCACCCCTCGAAAGGAATTGATGTGCAAATTCGAGGAGTAAAACAGGGGGACCCCTTGTCCCCACTCCTTTTTAACCTCCTTATTGAGTGCTCGCTTGAAAAAATGGATAACATTTCAGGATACCCGCTATTGGAAAGGAGTATGACCGTATTAGCATTTGCTGACGATCTGGTGCTGTTAGCAAAAAATGCCTCAGGAGCTCAAGAAATGGTTGATATTGTGGGGCCTTCGGAATGACAATGTCCGTCGCGAAGTGATCATCATTCCAAATTACAACCTTTGAACATCTTGGTTCATTGAAAACCCCTGTCTGGAAAGGTTGGGGGAGAAAATTCCCCTGGTCAGTGATAATCATACCCTAACATGCTTGGGAGTGAACTACTCTATTAGGAACGGCTTCCCATGTAAAGCATCCATGTCGAATTTGATGGAAGCAGTGAGGAGGCTACAGAAGGCGCATTTAAAGCCCACTCGGAAGTTGGCATTACTTCACACCTACATAATGCCACATTACCCCTACCAATTAGTTTTATCGATGCCATCTATGTAGATGCTCAAGGAAGTGGACTGTCAAATCAGAGTGGCCGTCAAACAGTTTCTACATCTGCATATGAGTACTGTAGATGGCTTATTTTACCTGACCAAGAGAGATAGAGGACTGGGATTGTTGCGGCTCGCCCAACACGTTCCTAGGGTAGCGCTGAACCTAGGATTACGACTAGAAAAATCTGCAGATCTCATTTTCAGATGGCTGTGCTCCTGTCCGAGTTTCTACCAACGGACATTTAAAACCGCCAAAGCATTGAGACTCAACTGGCCCTATACTGAACACTATTTAAGAGCTTGTAAGAAAGAAAGCGCTGATGAGGTAGCCGCCTGGGAGAAGCTGGGATCCCAAGGGAGAGCGGTTAAGGCGCATATAAACGATCCGATTGGAAATGCCTTTCTGAAGGATTATAATCTTCTAAAACGTGGTCTTTTTATCACTGCCCTTCAATTGAGATCAAATACCGCTGCCTTAGATCAAAAACTGCTCTTAGTAGAGGAAGGCCCAGAGAGGATGTATATTGCAGGAAGTGCAATACAGCGGTAGAAACTATGAATCACATCCTCGGTCCGTGCATTTTTACGAAACCAGCGAGAATAAAGCGTCATGACGAGATAACTTTATAGAGGGGAAGATGTTCCCGAAATCAGACACTGTGGTGTCCACGGAAGTCACTTTCTCCGTTGCCGAAGGGGTTAGACTCAAATCTGACCTAGTAATAAAAAGCCGGGAGGTGGTCCACGTGGTCGATGTGACTGTCCGCCACGAGGATGGGTCTGGCCTTCTAAAGGCAGGGGAGGAAAAGGTGGTTAAGTACCAACCAGTCATTCCCCTGGCTGCCCAACTTCATGGAGTGCCCAACGCCAGGATCCTGCCAGTGATGGTTGGAACCTCTGGGGCTATGCCACGACAGTGCGCTCAAGACGTTGGGGATCACGTCTCGAGGCGATCTACTGACTATTTCGTTAATTGCTCTCAGAACCTCTATTAAGCTCTACACACAATTTGTAAATTACGATGGAGCAATTTAGCATTGCTGGTAGTAAATGTAGAAAATGAACTTCTTGGTCCCGTAGGGATGTCCCTGTGGATCCAAAATGCCTAGGATATACCTAGTTACCACGACTTTAAGTGGAAAGTATGCTATTTAATGTAGCATATAGAAAATTGTGTAATCAGAATCCATGTTTTTGCTAGCCTTTCATACTGAAATATCGATTGACTGCAAAACGTCCGTGGTCAGCGATAGCGCCTAGCAGTTCTGCCGATTTTTCTCCATAATTGATATTCCCCAATAGATCTGACTGATGGCGCGGCCCCTATAAGTTGGAACTGATATTTTAATTTTGAGGGTACTTTACACGAACCTCCTGAGGGACTTTTTCAAAATTTTCAAAAGTAAGCTCGAAATTTTTTTATTATATTTTCTTCTCGGATAGCACAAAGGACCCCTAAGATAATGGTGCAGGTCTCATCTTTGTTAAATCTTTGATGTTGCGAAAATTGCAAAATTTACACTTTTTCGGCGCCCTCTATTAATTAATAATACACAAATTACAATATTGAAGATAGATATTTATTCATCAAATGAAATCTGTTCATGTTTAGTCTTTCATTAACGTCATACACATTTTGAAAAATTTGTGTTTTTCAATAATTAGTGATATATATGCAAAATAAAAAGCCAGAATTTCTCGAAAACGGCTCCAAATTTTTTGTTTAAACTTTTGGTCAGGAGTGTGCTAAATGTATAAACATAGTTTAACAGACTGTATAAGGTAACATAAACGCCATTTTGCTGTATTCTTTTGTTTATTTATTTTTCAAAACTACACAACTGCAATTTCTTTGACATCTCTCTCACGTCCTTCACATTTATATTCTCTGCAATTGGTACATGTGCTTCAAACGAAGTCGTATGAAGTTTCCCGAAAACTAAAAAACAAAACAACAACAACTTCAAATTTTGCGTTTACAGAATCGCGTTAAATGAACCCGGAATTCAACATTTCATTTTCAGAAACGCTCAAACACCATTTTCCCGAAAACGGCTCCAAATGTTTTCTTCCCTTTTTTGGAACGGATAGCGCTAAACGCACTGAATAACGTGCCATGAATGCCACTTTGACGCATTATTTTGCGTTTTTTTTCTTTCGAAAATTACACAAATGCAATTTTTTGAAATATCTCTCATGCCGTTTATCACCAATTTGTACAGTTTGTGTACATTTGTGAGTAAAAGAGCTTCAAATTGTGCATTTACAGAATCGCACTTTCTCAAAAACTGCTCCAAATTCAACGAAAATATACTTATAGACAAGGTTTTACTCTTCTATAATAATTCTAAAGTCATATTTCAGTTACACCATTAGGGGACCGAAAAGTTGAAAAAATGTGAAAAAATATAGTTTGGGCGGCGGTCTATGGTAGGTCGGAAGAGAGGGTGGAGGAAAACCGAAAAACTAGCCCAGACGAAAGAAATTAGAAAACTAACACGAGATGCCACTTCGATGTCAATTTTCGGAAATTGCAAACAAAAAATTAACATAGAAAAATTACAATATTGATAGATTTTTCATTTGAAATCTCTTTTAGAAAACCAGTTCTTTAATAAATATTATGTTCAGTTTTTTAAAAAAATGAGTAGTTCAGCCTACTTTTGCAAATTTTCGAAATTACAATTTTTAATTCCCCCCCTTCTGTAGAATTTTTCTGTAGTTATATAATCATATGGAGTTTTTAATTAGTAATTTACTTATTTTGGTAGTAAATAGAGCTAGTTATTTATCAGCAGTTATTTAAGATAATCTTCCCCGCGGCGTTGTCATACAATGCTGCGACATGACAGTTTGAGATGATATTTCGAGAATTGCATTGTTGGATGCGACATGGTTGGGGTAGCGGTAGGATAAGGAGGCTTTATTTACTGAATGATACAATGTCTCTACGTTCAATAAAGTGGTACAATCAACTACAGCAAAGGCGGAATGAATATACCGGGTGATCAGTTTAAAATGCAACTCACAGCAAGAGGAGCGAATTGCACTGGCAACTATGTTTGAGGGGGTCGGATAGTGGCGGGTGGTTTCAAGCAGGTAAACTGTCGGTGTAAACCCCTAATGCCACTCAAAAGAGGAGAGCAGGTGACCGTTGTGGACATGAGTTTAAAGAGAATAGCTTGCGCCTGTTTCTTTGGCGTCGACAGACAATTGTGTTGACAAGAACAGTGATTTCTTCGTAAATTATTTAAATGTGAATTAAGCTTGCCATGTAAAATAAACATTTAGGTAGATTTAATGACAAACTTTTCTTGTTTCAGTTTGTCAACGAATATGCTTAAGAAATACACACTTGTTTTTTTCTTGTTTTTAATAAATATTAATAAACTATTAATTCCATACTCGCACAACAAATGTTTATTATTATTGTTGTAATTATTATTTTATTGAAATAATGTTACTTTAAAATAAAAATAATTTTGAAAAGCGGGCTCAGTAATCAGTGCAAAATCACTGCTTAAATTGTTAATGAAATTTGAATGTTGTTAATGAAATAGTCATTGCTTGGTGATACATAACAGCTTTGCTCATCGTCTCATTTATCTCCACCTTTAAGGTAAAAGTTTTGGCAATTCCCGGCATATAAAAATAAGAATGCTAGTTTAGTAATGGGTAAAAAGGAAAGGAAATGATTTATTATGAAGAAGAATTGGTATCGAAACCAACGAACCTGATAAAAAATGTTCAAAATTCCCTCTATTTGCTAACAAACAACCATTAACTCGCATGGGAACATTTGCTGCAACCCGGTGTAATGTTTCTTCGTCAGTCATCCGAATCGCTTCCTCGATGTTTCTTTGCAGCTTCTCGAGATTATAAGAACTGTTTACCTAAAGGTAAAATCTTGTGAGGACAAATCAGGCGAATGAGGGGACACACGTGAAATTATTGTTCCCAAAATTCTCTTCCAGAAATTGCATTGTCGACTTCGCAGTATATGATGTCTCTCTATCTTGATGAAACTTATAATTTCTCTCATCCTTTTCAAGACAGGATACAAAATTTCTCAATATATTCTGATTGGCATCTGCCGTTACTATTTCTTTGAAAAACAAAGAACCAATTTTGTGTCGTGAAGTGGCATTCCATACTTGAATATTTTTAAAATACAATTCTCTCTTCTCTTTTCTGTGGTCTCTCAGAACCCCAGAGTCTGCTGTTTTGCAAGTTAACATCCAAACCAAGCCCCATCATTAAAAAGCATTTTAACAAGAATTTCAAGACCTTCACTAACAAATCGTCGTAGCCCATTACAGTAATTCATGCAACCAGCTCGAACAGGAATCTTAAGCTCCTGAGATGTCCGCTATTTTAATGCGCATTTTCAATTTTTTGTAGCACAGTGCGCACTTTCGTACGAAAAATTATATTGCTGCTGAAAATTCCTTAATAATGTTTTCGGGAAAGTTGATAGGGCATATCGAACATCCTCTAGTTTTCGCTGCGCGAGCACTGTATTTCGGCGATTATGTTTCCAATCAAACACGCTCCCTGTCTCGCGATAGCACTTCACTAACCGTATTATGGTACTCTTGTTCAGAATAGACTCCGATGAAAATTGTCTCTGAAACATGCCTGGCACTGTTTGGAAGATTGCGTTCGGAAATACACCTCCACCACAAATCAGAGTTTCTGTATGCTGAGGCGCATCGTAAGACAACTTCAAAACAATGAATGAAGATTAAGCCTGTTTTGCTTTGAGAAAGTATGAGCCAGACCACTGGAAGGAGCGGGTGAAAGGAAGGGGGTTGTGAGTGAAGAGTTTGTCGCAGAAATGCAGTCAAAGAAGCTGTCGCAGAAGCAGTGTTGCAATTCTTTCACTTTTTGCTCAGAGCCTCGTACTGCTGGGTTGCGTTTCAAAACTGATCGCTCAGTATATACATGATGGAACAACCAAGTGATAACACCCCTTGTATCTCAACCGTGCAAGATACAGAGACGCCGTTTGGACAGTCGATTGCAGAAACAGGGTCCATTTCAAATAAAATTGAATTCATCGAGGCAGCATTACAGTGTGATCTGAGTCAAATAGATGTTTTTTGCTTTACAGAACATTGGTTATCTCACAATGATCTAACCACACTCCAAATTCCTAGTTTTTACCTTGCAGGACCTTATTGTAGAGCGAGGGAATCAAATATGGGCCCTGCTTACGGAGGTTCGTGTATTTACGTAAGAAATAATATTGATTCTACTTTCTTGTCAGAATTCAATTTATATGCAGTTGAAAATGTTTTTGAAATAACAGTCGTACATCCTACTACGCTCAAAATTATCTTACTTTGCATCTACAGACCTCCAGCAAAGCGAGCTTTAGATTATTTCAATTTCTTAGAAAATCTAGAGATCATTCTGAACAAAATTAGTAATCTCTCTTTTAAATCCATTGTTGTATGTGGAGATTTCAATATTGATTTTCTGAGCGAATCCCACGAAAAAGAGCAGTTTCTCAATTTAATTCATTCTTTTAATTTAGATATTACAGTGAACGTACCTACACGGAATACACTTAAATCACAAACAGCAATAGATCAAATTATAACATGAATACTGACACAATAAATAAAACACGCATGTGCAGAGCATTTACTAAAGTTAACATAAAATTATTTACGGACTACTTGCTGAAGGAATAATGGGAGGCAGTTTATAACGCTATTGGCACAAATGAAAAATACAATTTATTTTTCTCAAAGCTTTCATTTCACTGTAACGCGTGCTTTCCTATTAAAAAGATAAAATTAAACATTTCACAAAAAAGTAATACTTGGATCACACAAGGAATTAGAACATAGTGTAAAAACGTACGCTCTACTTTATTTCTAAATATCATAATGTATCACCCGGTTTCCATGTCTACTTCCGAGAATATAAAAGAATTTAAAGGAAAATAATAGTTCAGGCAAAAATAATGAAAAATAATGAGGATATTTTGAACGCTAGAAATAAAACTAAACCAATGTGGAATATCGTAAAAAATACGACCACGTCATCTCGATATTTCGTAGGGAATGTTGTTTTAAAGGATAATGAAAGAGAAAAAAGTAATCCAGAAAAAGTTACGAATCTCATCAACCAACACTTTTCTAGAATTGCGGTTGATTTCACGAAGGGACTAAAACCACAAAATTCAACATCATATGCTTCTCAAAAAAATTTCGGCACGATGTTTATTTCCGAAACTTCTTCCAACGAAATCCTCAGAATAGTCCGTAAACTAAAAAATAAATATTCAACTGGTTTAGATGAATTTCCGAATTGTTTATTAAAAACATGTGCACCTGCCATTATACACCCATTAACTCACATTTCCAATGCTTCGTTGTGCACAGGAACATTTCCAGATATTTTCAAAACAGCAAAACGTAAGCCACTTTTTAAAAACGGGAACAAAAATGAAATTCAAAATTACCGGCCAATTTCTCTTTTGTCAGTTTTCTCAAAAATATTAGAGGGTTTTCTATGCGCGAATGGAAACTTTTCTCAGGAAAAACTAAGCGTTTTCAAACTCACAACACGGTTGTAGAAAATCAAAATCTACGCAAACTGGCATTTTTTCTTTCCTTAAAGATGTTGCTTCATCAATGGACCAAAATGAAGAATCCATTGGGATATTTTTAGATCTTTCGAAAGCTTTTGACGTTATTAACCATAACATCTTGCTCTCAAAAATACCTTCTTATGGAATTCGTGGTATTGCCCTAGATTGGATAACCTCGTACCTTAAACATCGATCTCAAAGAGTAGAAATACCGTACTGGCACGAAAGGACATTATTTATTTATCTTTCCAATTCTTTGCCAATTGAACATGGGGTCCCACAAGGTTCGATCTTAGGTCTTATCCTCTTTCTGTTGTACATAAACGATATGCCCTCATCTATTAAAAATGGAAGAACAGTTCTGTTTGCCGATGACACGAATGTTCTTTGCAAAAAAGAAACAATAAATAGTAAAATTTCGGAAGTTTCAAATTGGTTTTGTAATAACAAATTAATAGTTAACGAAGGAAAAACTGTCTCAATGTAAATTTGCGTTTCAAATCGGCAATCGTATGTTCCATTGAAAATGAACAATATGCAATTAGGTGATGTTAAGGTAACAAACGTTCAGTCAAACCTCAAATGGAATGTATATATAACAGAATTAAACACTAAATTAAGCTCGATATGTTACGCATTCAGAATCCTTTCAAATTCTGTCAGCCTTCATGCAGCTCGTTGCGTGTATTTTGCAAATGTACATTCCCCCCTGAGATATGGCATAATATTCTGGAGATCCACATGATCACTGCAAGCCTCTTCTCATTGAGCTTGGAATCTTACCATTGCCTTGCCTATTTATTTACGAATCTTTAGTATTTGTCAAAACTGACTTACTTAACGGTGGGAACATATTTTCATGTAATACTGATATTTATAGTTACAACACTCGACGTAGAAATCGTGTTCATCAAGTGTCAGTATCAACAGCTCACTACAAGAAATCCACATACAATACATGTTCGTTACTTTACAACGCATTGCCAGATGAAATTAAACAATTAAAATTGGTACACAAATTTAAGTTAAAAGTAAAATCTTTTCTGCTTCAAAACTGTTTCTATACAATTAGAGACTGTACTGATCTTCAAAAAGAAAAATAATGTTTACTTTAACAAAACAATGATATAGTATAACTTACTATAGTATAATGAATTAGTTTACATTTGCATTGTATTTTTTTTTTAAAAAGAATTAATATGCCTGTAATAAGTTTTGTACTTAATCTTCCTGGTCAATGACTCCCATCTCGATCAGCTTTTTGTCCAGTTTCCCTGATCAATTGAGCAAATGCTCAGAGATGGACCCTTGATTTGCTTCTTTACGTAAATGTAGCTTCACTTTGCGCGTTTTGTTGAGCTTTCCTTTTGCTTGTAGTGGAAGTAGAGCTTAGGGTGAGTTTCTATTGTGTTAGCAAGACAGAAAAATCAAATCTGTTCGTTCATTTACCGTTAAAAAAGTTTTCTAAAACTCGGAAACGAAAATATCTAGTTTTTGAAATGTTAATCTCTCGCTTTTTAATATTTATAATTATTATTTATTACAATTATTTTTCATCTTTCAACTATTAATAGATAAATTGTTGGGAAGGGATTCTGAAACTCAAGAAAGCGTGCGCAGATGATTTTCTCCCCCATACATCACGTACAGTTTTTTACTTTTTCACTAAATAAAAAAGATACTTGAGTACAGCATACTTCGTCATTGTACTATTTTTACTACGAAGATATAAGACCAACTGTGTTTTTTCTTAATGCGAAATTTGAAGCTCTTTTTCACAGGATTCTATTGAGTTTTCGAAAAACTTCATTTGAAGAACTTCTACTCACAAATGCCTGAATGTATACAAATCCATTGAAATGCCTATATTAACGGCGTGAGAGTTATTTCGAAAAAATTACATTTGTGTAATTTAAAAAAAACACAAAAGAATACACCAAAATGAACTTTACATTATATTAAAAGTGCCATTACCACTATCCGTTGGAAAACTTTGAAGAAAAACTGGGAGTCATTTTTGAGGAAATGGCGTTTGAGCATTTCTGAAAAGATGACATTTTGAGCTCATTTTAACAAAAAACTGTTGAGTTTTCGAAAAACTTTATTTGACATTATTTAAAGCACATGTACTCATAAATACAAGAACGTGAAGAAATTGCCTCTAAAGCAAATATTACCGACGTGAGAGACAAGTAAAAAAACGTTTTTTGTAATTTTTGAAAGAACAAGAGAATAGAGCAATACGGCATTTGTGACATCGTATACGGTTCGTTTGGCACTAACCGTACCAAAAATTTAAAGAAAAAATTTGGAGCCGTTTTGAGAAAATCTTTTTTTGTAATTTTTTAAAATTGCAAATATTGCACGCACTATTGCACGAAAACTACTAAAATTTCCAAAAACCTACATTACCTAAATGAAAGAACTATTTATGGGCAACAAATTTCATTTGAAGAAAAAATCTGTCTTTAATTTTGTAGTTGTAGGAATGCGCCGAAAAAATGCAATTTTTGCAATTTACGAAAATTCAGGGTTAACCGCGAAAATCGGACCTATGTCACTTTTGTTGTAAGTGTATTTTTTCTCTATGTATAAGAAATTTAAAGAAAAAATTAGGAGCCGTTTTTGAGAAAATTGTGAAAATGTCCGGGGGCTTCACGTGAAGTACCCCCAAATTTTAAAGAATGTTTTTCTAAATTCCAAAGCTTCAACTAGAGCCAGATGAACAGGGGTTTCTTCATTTTGGAAAAGATCGTACGTATGTTTTAGGCGCGAGTAGTGTTCACAGAGGGACGGGCAGTCGGACGTTTTGAAAAAGACCACTTTTTCGGTATCAGGGGACCCCAAAACGTGTATTTCCATTGACATCTCGAAATCGTTTTTCCGCAGCATTATATATATATATATATATATATATATATATATATATATATATATATATATATATATATATATATGTTTGTACTACGTATATTACTCCGTATATACGTATTGTTAACGCTGCAAAATAGCTTCAGTAAATTGTTTGGGAGAGCAACAGAATGATAAATTGGGTTGCTCGCAAAGCGTGGCTACCCAGTTCCACAAGGGAAAAATGCTTGTCAATGTTTCCTTAGACAAACAGAAGGTTGTTTTCTGTTGTGATTCGTGCGACATACAATTTCAGCTCGCTATTACCTCGTACGCGCTCAAAACACCCACTGCTACCACTAGTCAAAATTTAATTCAATGCCGCCCAGATGTGAATTACCACGGCTTTTAACTGACGGGGCGATCTTTTGTGTTAACGCATGGCTGAAAGATTCTCCAACAATTACCCCTCGTGGTGTCATATATATACATACATATATATATATATATATATATATATATATATATATATATATATATATATATATATATATATATATATATATTGTAACGCCCCCACTTCGGGAGACGCCTTGTAGAATGCTCTTTCGAGCTTTGAATATCTCGGGGGGGCAGGATCTTTTGGGGTATGAGAAAGTAGCACACCCAGACACAAAATTAGATAAAACAATGATATATTCTGAAATATGGCACAAGAGACTCTTTACACTTGACACTCAAGTTGAAAATCAAATCAAAAAAATTTACAACACACAAAAAAATCTTTACTTAATGATTTGCTCGTTATATTGTGACTAATTACCTCCTAACACCCGTGCACGGATTTTTGCTAGATTATTAAATTAAGTGAAATTGAACTTTCCCACACTCCTGGGATTGATTACCATTACACGTTATCTGGGATCTTATCGCTATTTTTACATTCATAATTTTCCTCGTTAATAATTTCACACACAATAAATGAGGAACTCGAATCAAATATTTACACAATTTTTAAATCGAATGCAATTGAATGCATTACCGTCGTACAAGGTTAATTTACTTCGCCGTGAATCAAATCTAAGGTGATCTTGCAAAGTTTAATGTTCTTATCTTTCGCTATCACTCCCGTCCAAATTCTGGTCTCCCCACTTTGGTTTTATTCAAATGCGAATTACCTTTGCAGCTGCCCAAGCCCCCGGGTTACGCGCCGCCGTCGTGTCGTCGAGGTCGCCGCTCAACTCCAGCCGCGCCGCCGTTCGCGTTTCCCAAATGTCCTAGGAAGCCGTCTCCGTAGCCCGCTACCAAATTGCCGAACCAGTCTTCTATGGCTCTCGTCGTCAGATCCAGACACGCGCACGCGTATTTCTCAGTCTCTCGCGTGTGTTAACGTGTCGCTCCACCAGCGCGTTGATCATCTAATACGGTTCACAGTCACGTTTACTACTCCACTCAATTCTCACTTATTTCAGCTCACGTTCTCACAGTCAACGTTCTCTTTAATTTATGCAGCCTCGTTACAATTTCACTTTGCTGCTTTCGCCGCCTCAATGCTATAACGCTCTCCTCCACTACTGCTCGTGGTATTATTCACGACCCCGCGTCTTCGCCGCTCCGCTGTATAAATGCGGCTTTGACGTCATAGTACACCCCATGCGTGCCGCCCCTACGTCGAGAGTACCCCTTCGCCGCTTCTGGCCGCAACCGACAGGTAGCGCCTTTTTCCATCTCTGGCTGCTTTTCCGGTGTTCTCACGTACTTTCCGTGTTGCGTTCCGCCGATGTTGCGTGGGTGCTGTGGGGTTTGTGGCCAGGCCACGAACGTCACAATATATATATATATATATATATATATATATATATATATATATATATATTATTTCTGCGAAATCTCGACAATGGGACAATACCTCTCAGCTGAGGTCGCAATACCAATCGTACATAATTAAATTAATTGTTGGTAGTATATATACGTGCATCTTAACGGTGTTTTACTCGCGCGAGGCGAGTAACCGCGAAACTGTGTTCGGCCACTTTCTTTTCAAATAATGCTATTAATTAGCGACAAGGAATTGTTATAATGAGAGGTTTCAAAGTACGACGCCAAATTTTAATTAATTTTGGCCGCCGATATGCTAACACGTATGTATACGAAAAAGAAAAAAGGGTCAATTAAGTATAGTGAGAGGAGGTTTGATAGTTTCATGTAAGTAGAAATTAATGGGCTTACACAGTACAACTCGAAAGTGTTTTAGAATGATCCGTACTAGTTTTATTAGAATAGTTTCACCATCCATCTTATTCTTGTCTATCACATCAATTTCCAGTGGCGGCGCGTTCTTACTGGAAATGAGGGGGGTCACCAGTGGCGGATCGGGAGAAGGGAACCGTATTCGGGTCATGCCCCACCCCTCTCAAGCCAATATTTTTTTGTTATTTTATTCAGTTTATGCAAAACAATTATTTGAGGATCGCTTCACATTCAAAGGAGTACTCCCGTAATTAATACACTTCTTAAAATTATTTTTTATTATTGCAAAAACATTTATGAGGAAAATCCCGTGCTAAAATTCACTGGCCCCTGAAATACATTCTGGATCCGTTTTTTGAAATCAGTTATATCTTGTCAGATTTGAACAACGTTTGGAAGATTCCTGAGGGGAATAGGCATTATCGCCGGAGCAGTACCCTAACAAACGGGCCACGGGACCGCGCACGATCTTTCCTTCCTCTTCTTTTTTCTATCCTTACTCCTTACACATACTTACACTTACATGTACCATAGAGATGCCCAGAACACGTGACTTTTAGTAGTTCGAAGGGCAGCACCGTCGCCTCTGGATGACAAGTGGCAGGCTGCTAGAAGCCGTAAGTTTATGGATAAAACACGACATAAGTGTTGATTTTCTTTTAAAACGTCGTGGCCATTCTACATTGGAGGTTTTCCTCTGCTGATAATGGTTTTAAAACATTTTTGTTTTGTTTCGGTACACTTTCTCGCAATGAGATTTCCATTTTTCCCTAAAATAAGATTATTTTTCACGGTAACTAAGTTGTCTCCAATATTGGACTAGGGCTAAAGAGGCCAGGGGAGGCAGAGTCAGCTTTTATCATTGCCCTAATGTTCTCAAAAACCAGGAATGAAAAATTTATAACACCCTCGAAACAAAGAGGACAAAAGGAGATTCCTGCTTTGAAGCAAGGAACGTTAGATGGTTATTTCAAGTCAATAGTAGGTTGCAGGTTCCGTCCATCTTTGTAATTCGTAATTCACACGTCTAAACTTTTCCTGTTATTTTGAGATATTTCATTTGAAAACGTATGGAGATTTTCCAAATTTTTGCTATAATATAAACAACGCACTAAAAGACATAGCTTTCAATAAATCAATGTTCATTTACTTGCATTGCCTAAGCGTGTTGTACAAGACACAGCATCAAAATATGTATAAACCTTTACAATTTTGGGGACCTTCAAGACTTTATTTGTATGAAAGCTAAGCTATCTTCTTCAAGATATCTATGTAAAAGCTAAGCCTTAAAAATTACACTCACTAAATCAATTTTCTGCCACCAATTTTCTATCAAGTCGCGTTCCATTTGTTTTGCAACAAATGACATCAAATGTTCATTAGAACTTACCAAGCAACATATTTTGAAAATACTTTTCATGCAAAATGTTAACATTAAAATCGTTGGGGATATCAATTAATATTTTAAGCACGTGGCTTGAACATTGAAATTCTAGCATCAAAATTTCAATTCAACACAGGAAACTGCAAACATTTTTAATACATAAAAGTGCAAGATTTATATTTGTAAATAACCATATATTTATTATATATGGTTATATATATTATATATATATTATTATATATATATATATTATATATATATTATATATATATTATATATATTATATATTATATATATTATATATATTATATATATATATTATTATATATTATATATTATATATATATTATATATATATATATATTATATATATATATTATATATATTATATATATATATATATATATATATATATATATATATATATATATATATATATATATATATATATAATATATATATATATATATTATATATTATATACCGCAGAAACTTTCAACCGTCCATCCGCGAAAGCAAAAACACAATCATCACAACCAATCATGACTCAAAACAGATTTGCTGTGTTAGATTATGACAATGATTTTCCATGCCTTCCCAATCCTCACTACCCCCTCCCATCATCGACACGTCCACCCACAAACCGACGCAAACAGGCTAGCAAGCGCAAAGAAACAAAGACACGTAGAGTTGCGCAACCTGGCCCACAAGTGAACAAGGACATTCCTACTGAGCCCACGAAAAAGGTACTAATTTTAGCAGATAGCCATGGGCGACAAATCTCCTCCCTGCTCAGTGGGAAACTCCCATCCAATTTCTCTGTCATGTGTGTGTTTAAACCTAACGGGAGGTTTGCCGACGTGATCAGTGAATTGGACACCCACACAAAAACTCTCACCAAACGGGATACAGTCATCATCATAGGAGGGCAGAATGACATCAATTTGGGTGGTCACTTTACACCTGAGCAACATGTTGACAAACTACAACGTGCCGCCCAAAACACGAACATTGTAATCTCGACTCTGCCCTTCTGGTACAACAAACCAACACTGTGCAAAGAAATTAGACACGCAAACAACAAATTAAAACTGCATCTGAGAGGCACACATGTTAAATTATTTGAGCTTAACTTTCTCTCAGAAAAACACTTCACCCGGCATGGTCTTCACTTGAACCTTGTCGGAAAACATGCACTCGGTAGCGAACTTGCTAAACACATCCTTACACCTCAGCAGTATCCTATCCAAGATTCATCCCCACCTACATCTCCTAGTTCTCTTCCATCCTCCGGAATCCCTTTGGACCCAATTACCTTATCCCCT
>BLKR01015145.1:0-103607 GCA_011170035.1 Teleogryllus occipitalis | reverse complement strand
ATTAAGTTTCAAGACTGATTTTTTTTCGCGCAGCGGAGCGCTTCCAGACCGGTCACGTGGCCCTGGCTGGGTGGAGGGGGGTCTCAGGTAAGCGACCAATCATCGCCAGTTGCCGGTGAAACGCTGGAGTGAAAGCATCACGCGCAAAGTCGGAGTGTGTTTGTTGATCACGTCGAAACATCGCGAGAGTGAAAATGCAGCGTTTGAAGGAGCAGCGTTATTCCATAAAATTCTGTGTCAAAGTGGGCAATAACGGCGTGGAAACGCTTCAGTTGCTTCAACAGGCCTACAAAGAAGACGCAATGTCACGTGCGATGGTTTTCATGTGGCATAAGCGGTTTAAAGATGGCCGCAAAGACGTCGAAGATGATGATCGTGCTGGAAGGCCTGCAACGTCGCGGAACGAAGAAAATATGGCCAAATTGCGGGAAGTTTTGAACAGTGACCGACGCTTGAGCATTAGACTCATCGCGGATAGAATGAATTTGAACTACGGTACCGTGTTTCAAATGGTTACTGAAGATTTGATGATGAGGAAGGTCTGTGCCAAACTTGTACCGAAAGTGCTCACGGACGATCAGAAGCAGCGGCGCGTGGCAGTTGTGCAGGAAATGCTCGAACGGTTGCAAGTCGAACCCAACATTTTGGACAAAGTGGTCACGGGGGATGAAACCTGGGTCTTTGAGTACGACCCGGAGTCGAAACGGCAAAGCTCCGAGTGGCACACCGTGAATTCGCCAAAACCGAAAAAAGCCCGCATGAGCAAATCGCGTGTGAAAAGCATGCTCATCACCTTTTTTGATGCGAAAGGAATGATCCATAAAGAGTTTGTTCCTGCTGGACAGACTGTCAATGGACAATTTTACGCCGACGTTATCAGTCGTTTGAAGGATCGACTCCACCGCGTTCGCCCGGAGAAGGAAGACGAGTGGGTGCTGCACCACGACAACGCTCCCGTGCACACGTGTCTCGCCGTCACCCAGATTTTGGCCCGAAAAACGTGGCAACGCTTCTGCAGCCACCCTATAGCCCGGACCTCGCCCCCAGCGACTTCTTTTTGTTCTCCCGTATGAAGAACAACTTGAAATGGAAGTGGTTCGGCACCGTCGCAGCGATTCAAACGGCTTCGACGCAGAGTCTGAACACCATTCCAGTAGAGGAGTTTCAGGAAGCCTTCCGACAGTGGAAAACTCGCTGGCAGCGGTGTGTCGACTCAGAAGGAAACTATTTCGAAGATTTTTAGCCCGCTATATATAAATGTTTAATACATTTCTTTTCCTGAGACCAGTCTTGAAACTTAATTAACACACCTTGTATTAACGTCGTGAGAGAGGTGTCAGCCATAGAGAACATTTAGCACTATCCATAAAAAAAAAGTTTAAAGTAATAATTGGAGCTGAGAAAGTGTTGTATTTGTAATTTTTAATAATGCACATATTGCATACAGTATTGCACAAAACTACTAAAAGATTCAAAAATGTGCATGACATTACTCCTAAATAGGTAAGTATAGTAAGTAAAGTAATATAATAGGGATGCTAAAGAATGGTACAGACTTTCCTGTATTAGTTAGTTTTCAAACTTCTTTTGGTCTGTGCAGCATTTCGACTTGCCCAACTTTATGTCAGATGCCACCTATTGCTGCCGATACTACAACCGCGTATACGTACGGAGTAATTAACGCAGAATAGTGAAAATCGTTATGTAATGTTGTGGAAAATCGATTTCGAAATTTTTCAACTAAAATAAACGTTTCAGGGTCCCCTGATATCGAAAAATTGTTTTTCTAAACATCCATCTGTGCGTCTGTCCGTCTGTCCGTCTGTCCGTCTGTCCGTCTGTCCGTCTGTCCGTCTGTCCGTCTGTCCGACTGGCTGTCTGGCCGTCTGTGCGTCTGGCCGTCTGTGCGTCTGTGAACACAACTAGCGCCTAAACCACGCGTAGGATATTTCAAAATTGAAAAGAACTGTTGTCGATTTGGCTGTAGTTGAAGCATTGAAGTTGAATGTTGAAAAACCATTCTTTATAATTTGGGGGGTTGCGTTCATGATGCTCTCCCTGGACATTTTCAAAATTTTATCAAAATCGTCTCCAATTTTTTTCTTGAAATTTCTTGATAGAATTGAGTAAAATATCCCCATATAGACGGCTTAGGTCCGATTTTAAACGTTAACTCTGAATTTTCAAAAAAATTGCCGAAGTTTGTTTATTTTCGGCGTTTTTCTACAACTATAGAATTGAAGAAAGAGAATTTTCCTCCTATTGAAATTGATTGTTCATAAATAGTTCTTTCATTAATGTCGTGTAGAATTTTTTTGAAAACTTTAGCCCTTTCGTGCAGTAGTGCGTGCAATATTTTCAATTAAAAAATAACAAAAAGATTTTCTCAAAATCGTCTGCAAATTTTTTCGTTAAATTTTTGATAAAAGTAGTGCCAAATGTACCCTCTTCAATGACAAACACCACATATTCTTTTATTTTATAAAAAAAATACAAAAATTTGATTTTTTTAACTAGTCTCTCACGTCGGTAATATTTACACTAGGGGCGATTTCTTCAAATTATTATATTTATTTGCATTGTGTTGCATATATATATATATATATATATATATATATATATATATATATATATATATATATATATATGAGTAAATGTGTTTTAAATAATGTTTCTCTAGGACTCAACAGTTTTCTGTTAAAATGAGCTCAAAACTCTGCATTTTTAGAAACGCACAAACGCCACTTTTTTCAACAATCGCTCCAAATTTTTTCTTCAAACTTTTACAATGATTAGTGCTATTTGCACTGTTTAATATGACGTAAAGTTGATTTTGGACTATTCTTTTGTTTTTTCAAAAATTACACAATTTTTTTTAAAATTCTCTCACCCCGTTAATATGTAGATGTCCATCGATTTGTGTACATTATTTCTTTTGTGAGTGGCAATGCTTCAAATTACTTTAAATGAAGTTTTTTCGAAAACATTAGATTCTTGTTATAGATAGAAAAAGCTTCAAATTTCGCATTTACAGTACCCCTTAAACGCAATCTTCTTAAAAACGGCTCTAAATTTTTCAATGAATTGTAGCGTCGTGGATACATACACATTTCGACGAGCGGCCGCGTGAAGTGGGCGAAACGTTTAGGCGTCCATGTGCTAGCCTTTGTTGTAGAGAGAGCGGATGTGATGCGGGCTACCTGCGCCGGGCGAGATACGCAGTGGCCTTATGAAGCCAAATGAAGCAAAAGAGAATCCGCGGCCTACTACCAAAAAGGAATGTTAGAAAATTTATTGGACTCATTTCTTACTATAGGCGATTTGTGCCCAGGTTCTCAGAGAAATATGCGGTTCTCACGGATTTGTTACGGGAAAAACCGCGCCAAGGGAAAATTGCATGGTCGCAGGAATGCGAAAATTCATTTTTAGAACTGCACGAAGCAATGTGTCATGAACCGGTAATTCACGCGCCGGACTTGAGCAAAGAGTTCTTGATGCAGTGAGACGCGTCAGCAAGAGGGGCGGGGATTGCACTTTCCCAGACAGATGATAACGGCAATGAGTACCCTGTGTTATTCTTAAGTAAGTCATTCTCTCCTACTGAAATGAAATTCTGTACATCAGAACGTGAGTGCGCTACGATAATCTGGGGCTAGAGAAACTCAAACAGTACTTAGATGGGAATGTGTGTCTCAAGGTGGAAACGGATCACAATCCTCTGGTATGGTTACAGAAATGCTCAGGGAACAATCCTAGGTTGTTGAGATGGTCATTGGCAATTCAACATTTCAATATTGTGATTAAATATAGGAAAGGTAGTCAGAATATCAACGCTGACATTCTAAGTCTGTATGAGAATGAGCTCCAAGCAGTGTCCGAGATTGCAGAGAGACGTACGTCCCTCGGCAACGCGCATGTAAGACGAGCAGTGCGGACACAGTGAATCAGTCCAAAATTGAACAAGCAACTATGTACTGTAAGGCACGGTATAGGGAACTGTTATTTTGGCAGTTTTTTTTCTTTCTCAAGAAGGTGAAAGTGAGTGAGGACGTCAAGAAAGACTTACAGAAATTAAAATTGGAAAACATGAACTCTTGGAAATTATATTCCTTCAGAAGAAGAGAATTTGTATATAGAAATTATTGAAGGGTTTTAAATCATTGTGAATAATTGTTGTAAACTGTTGGATTGAGTGTATAATGTTTACAAAGGTTTTTGTTGTGTTATGTGTATATTATTGTATATTGTCGGTGTGTATGTTTTCCTTTTTTATTGGTAACGCAAAATTATGAAGTCACTGTCAGTAAATTCATGGCTACATCGTAGGAGTAGAAAGAATTATATATTAACACAATTGTTCGTAAATAATTGAAACCAAATTGAATTAGTTTAGATAATAAGATAAAATGAAAACTGAGTAGACTCTCGCGACATTAATATTTACATTATCGGCGATTGGTTCATACTTTTGCATTTATGAATACACATGCTTTAAATAATGGTATAAAAAATTCTCAATAGCCCAAATTTCTGCACTTTCAGAAACTGTCTAACACGGCCTCAAAAATTTCCTCAAAAACGGCTCCAAATTTTTTCTTCCAAATGTTTGGTACGGATTGTGCTAATTGCACTGTTTAAGACGACGTATTCTTTTTTATAATTTAATTTTGGTGTACTCTTTTGTTTTTTCAAATTTTTCAAATATCTCTCATGCCTTTAATATGCACTTTTCCAACAATTTGTATACATTATTGCTTTGTGAATAGAAGCATTTCAAATAAGTTCCAATAAATGTTTTCAAAATCTCGATAGATGTCTACAAAAAAATTTCAAGTTTCGCATTTACACCATTTTCATAAAAACGACTCCCAATTTTTCAACGAAAATTTCCATATATAACAAGATTTTACTCTTCTATTAGAAAAAATACAACAAATGAATTTAATGTCAACTTAAACAGTGCAATTAGGACTATCTGCACGAAATGTTTAAAGAAAAAATTGGAGCCGGTTTGAAGAAAATGGCGTATGAGTGTTTCTGAAAATGTGGTATTTTGAGCTCATTTTCACAGAATGCAAACGAGTTTTCGAGAATCTTTAAAAGACGTTATTTGAATCACATGTACTCACAAATGTGAACAAATCGTGATGTGCCAATAATGTAAATACAACGATGTGTGAGACAAGAGAAAATTATATCGTTACATATTTGGAATTTTTTCAAAAAATGACAGAATAAAGTTATAGGGTGTGTTATGTCATCTTATAGAGTACGTATAGCACTATCCCCATGAAAATTTAAAAAAGTCGTGCTACGTAATAACACAGATTTTCTCGTATTGTTAGTTTTCTATTTTCTTTCGTCGGGGCTAGGTATTCTGACTTGCCACGTACTCTTGCAAACTGCCATCTATCATCGCCCAAAGTACTTATTTTGAAATGTTCTCAACTTTTCGGTTTGCTAATAGTAGAACTGAAATATTAATTTTAAATTATTAAAGAAGAGTAAAACCTCATCATAAATGGCAATTTCCATTGAAGAATTTAGAACCTTTTTTAAGAAAATTGCGAGTAAGCGCAAACGTTACTGTACATGCAAAATTTGAAGCTTTTTCACAGAATATTTTTGAGTTTTCGAAAAACTTCATTAGAGGTCATTTGAGACCCTTTACGGACGGAGGTACACGCGGACGTTTAAACAAACACTTCGGTATGAGGGGACCACAAAACAGGTTTTTCTTTGAAATCTCGAAGTCACTTTGTCGCAGCATTACATATCTCTATATTACTCCATAAATACGTACGTATACGAGAAAGTAAAACAGTACCTAGGCCTAGGAACAGCGCTAGCTGGCAACAGTCCGGATAATCTGATACTAAAATGCCAAATGCTACGCATACATACTCGTACCTGTATGCGTATACATAACTGCGTATTCATATCTGTATTTGGTGGAAAATTACTTTAAAGCATTATTTGCAGAACAAAGACACATAAATAGTAAAACGAACGGGAGTGAGGAAGTTTAAGCTTTACATGTGAGCGCATGACCAGTGTTTGGATGGCAGCACTATGTTCGTGTGTTTCGAGAGTGACAACAGAAGCTAAATAACGCATCGAGTTTGCAAAGTACGTAGCGATGTAATCCCAGCATTTCACTTCGTAATTCCTTCCTGTATGTGTGTCCCATGTGTCCCCCCAATAAAGAATCTATACATAACCATATTTAATTGTAAGCAAACGCGGTTTTAATGATATCTGTATTTAATCTAAGATTTAACCTAACATATATATTTATTGTTTCTTGGTTAATCAAAAGCACTGATTTTTCTATAAAAAGTCTGATACCGGTTTCAAAGTGTTTAATGGTCATAACTTATCAATGTAGGTACCCGGAAGGAAAATTATATACGCAGTGAATGAAAAAATAATCAAGACAATCAATGTTTTGTGTTTGTATATATTAACCCATTACGAAGGTTCATAAGTTCATTCTTCCTGTTGATAAGCAGTAGAACGATCATATGTAGAAAGTGCGAATGAATTCCAATAAAAATAACACAAATATTATCTCAAAGGGAAAATATTATTAAATAAGTATCTCTTATTTTCTTGTTGATTTTATGACAATATTAGAAATAAATTATTTTGATTAAAAATATAAAATATTATTTAGTAAGTGGTAAACTTGGGTTTTAGGCAACGCGACTTAAAAAGAGTAAAAATATTTCAAAGTTTTAAAAGAGTTTGGCTATTTCGTACAAAAATGGACTGACTCATCAGTTTTTTCAAAAATATTAGAGAGACTTTTTTACGTACGAATGGAAACCTTTCTCACTAAACACGACGCGCTTTCAGATTGCCAACATGGATTTAGAAAATCAAAATCAACGGAAACAGCTATATTTTCTTTTCTTAAAGATGTCGCCTCATCATTAGATCAAAACGAGGCACCTATTGGATTATTTTTAGATCTCTCAAAAGCTTTTGACATCATTGATCATGAAATTTTACTTTCAAAATTACCTTCATATGGAATCCGTGGTACTGCTCTAGATTGGTTATGTTCGTACCTTAAACAACGATCTCAGAAAGTTGAAATACCTTACTGGAATGATGGAACATTACGTACGCACCTTTCCGACTCTTTGCCCGTTGCATGTGGAGTTCCTCAAGGATCGATTTTAGGCCCTATTCTGTTCTTACTTTACGTAAACGATATGCCCTCGACGATTCGAAACGGAAGAACGGTTCTCTTTGCGGATGATACGAACATCCTTTGCAATAAAGAAACCGTAAATAGTACAATATCAGATGTTTCAAATTGGTTCCGAAATAATAAATTAATAGTAAACGAAAAGAAAACGGTTTTAATGCAGTTTTCCATATCAAATAAACAATTCTGTGCTCCATTGAAAATGAACAGTGTACCATTGACTGATGTTAAGGCAACAAAATTTTTAGGTCTCTCAATTCAGTCAAACCTTAAATGGAACGTCCATTTAAACGAATTGAACACAAAATTAAGTTCATTATGCTACGCGTTCAGAATTCTTGCAAATTCAGTCAGCCTTCATACTGCTCGTTGTGTATATTTCGCGAATGTTCATTCCTGCCTGAGATATGGCATAATATTCTGGGGAAATACATCTTATAGCTCCCAGACTTTTAGATTACAAAAACGAATTGTACGAATAATAACCAAATCCCACCCACGTGATTCTTGTAAGCCTATCTTCATTAATCTGGGAATTCTACCATTACCGTGTCTTTTTATTTACGAATCAGTGGTTTTTGTAAAAAATGACTTGCTCAAGGGCGGGAATATTTTTCAGAAAATGCCGAAGTCTATCACTATAACACTCGACGTAGAAATCATATTCATCAGGTGACAGTATCAACAGCTCATTACAAAAAATTCACATACAATACATGTACATTATTTTACAACACTTTGCCAGATGACATTAAACGACTAAATTCAATAGAAAAGTTTAAATCACAAGTGAAATCGTTTCTGCTGCATAACTGTTTCTATACAATTAGAGACTATACTGAGCATCACAAGAAAAGTAACATTAATTTTAACAATGATACATAATGCATTAATTACCATTTGGACTGTATAAATGAGTATAAACAACCTGTAACAACTATTGTAACACAGCTTCCGGGTCAATGACCCCCATCTCGATCAGGTTTTTCGTCCAGTTTCCCTGATCCATTGAGCAAATGCTGAGATGGCCCCTTGTTTTACTTCTGGACATAAATGTAACTTCATTTTCTGTGCACGTCTTCTAGAATTCAGTGGGAAATACAATTATTCAAATTATCGTTTTCACGTTGTCGCGGCAGGAAGTAATAAGAGCCAAAATTTATTGCTTATTTATCCTTGAAAATAGATTTTATTACATGGGAGTTTTTTTGTTTTTTTTCTCCCTTTCAAAATTCAAAATTTATTGCTTATTTATCCTTGAAAATCGATTTTATTACATGGGAGTTTTTTTGGTTTTTTTTTCTCCCTTTCAAAATTCAAAATTTATTGCTTATTTATCCTTGAAAATCGATTTTATTACATGGGAGTTTTTTTGTTTTTTTTCTCCCTTTCAAAATTCAAAATTTATTGCTTATTTATCCTTGAAAATCGATTTTATTACATGGGAGTTTTTTTGTTGTTTTTTTTCTCCCTTTCAAAATTCAAAACTTAAGTAGTATATGATTTAGTGTAGGGATTACAGAATTTTGAAAATGTGCACACAATTCACTTTTCCCCATAGCCCGTCATACGCAGTTTTTAACTGTTTTTTGACGTAAATAAATAAATAAATAAATAAATAAATAAGACTCTTATCAACGAGGGAAGAAGCAGGCGGTGCTGGCAGAGTAGGAGAGCGGTGAATAAATACCCGGGAAACGCCAGTTAATCAGCTAGTAATGAATAATTAAATTCATTGATACACTTTTGGGCATTTTTTATACGTCATAAACTACGTATGCTTTCTGTAGACTTATTACACTGTGTTTGATATGGTAATA
This sequence comes from Teleogryllus occipitalis, assembly GCA_011170035.1. Lineage (NCBI taxonomy): Eukaryota > Metazoa > Arthropoda > Insecta > Orthoptera > Gryllidae > Teleogryllus > Teleogryllus occipitalis. The sequence continues at coordinate 94,571 of BLKR01015145.1, read as the reverse complement.
GCTGTAGCACGCTGCACAGCTGCACGAAGCCCCTCCGTGGATATGCTTCATACCTCTTGTGATATTTTTCTTTTCCTACATATATTCGAACACGTTCCTACGTGTATTCGAAAACAGAATATGTATGAAGTTCTCCTAAAAAAATCCTAACTTTTTAAAGCAGGAATATCTTGTGGCTCATAATCTGCACATTACATCTTCCGACTCTGATTCTGATTATCTACGGTAAGATCCATCTCGCAATTATTGCAAGTAGGGGTGGGTCACCGCGGAGAAGACGTCCGTGGGAGAAATAGCAATAACAGATCCGAAGGAGAGTCCGAATATATCCTTACGTCTAGAGCCACGAGATGAGGAAGACCAATGCTATATGGAATCTTTGATTCTCATGACCTTAAAATACAAGATCTGCCACTCAGTTTGCCATGCACTGAGAATAGAAAGTTTGATATACAGCTTGGTATCATTTGTTGGGACTGTGAGGATATCTACATCAGTTTTCTTCGAGGTGAGCTTTGCTGCCTGGTCAGCAGTTTAGTTTCCTATTATCCCAACGTGGCCAGGGATTCAACAAAAAAGAAGATATAACCACACAACAATAAATGATGAATTTGGTGTTGGATGTTTATTGTCAGATAATCACAAGAAGCAGGAGATGAATTCGAACGAGATTTTTGAATCAGATCACTGCTTCCTTTAATGTCATCGATTCAGCGAACTTAGTCAAATTTTGAATATACTTTCGCCAAGTGAAACTCTTATCAAACGCCAGGCTAAGAAATGTTGCGGTTTTGACGAAGGAAAGTTGATGACGCCCCACAATGTCAGGATGATTATGAAGGTAAATACTACAGAAGTGACTGCAACTAGATTTTTCTTGCAGTTTGTGGAGGACAAGCTGTATCTGTATCTCAATAACTTCTATGCTTTTGGAGGAGCAAAATATGGGAAAAATCAACAAAGAGCGATGATTTCCATGGAATTCCATCGCTCTGGAATTCCATGGAACTGGAACTGATGCGATTCTATTGATAGCAATGGCAAACAGAGTGACACTCAAAATTGATTCCTGGGGAACACCGTTTTCTAACTGAGGACTTTAGGATAACCTGTCAACAAGGCGAACGCGGAAAGACCTTGACAAAAGCAAAACTACTAGAAACAAAGGGAACCGTCCCATAACGCCCCAGGAATGTAAGGTGCGAAAAATGCCGTACCTTGAAGTGGTGTCATAAACTTTCTCCATGTCGAAAAACATTGCTACATGTGTTGTCGAAGCTCGAAGAAGAAGAATCGACAAAGAAGTAGCTTTTAGCGCGCGTGTCTTTATTGCATCAATTTACCTTCATTTGGCGCGAGGGGTTGAGTCCACTAGCCGCCATGTACGTGGAGCCGATTGTCTTGATCTTGATGATATCCTGGAACTTAGGCTCTTCCAGGAGCTGCAAATAAAAAGATGTCACCTCGTAGAGTACAGTACGTACTATTTATGTCATTGAATGTGATTTACGGGATGGACAGGTATCATTAATCCTGAAAAATTGTTTTAAACAAATTCAACTTATCACAAAACTTTAATTTTCATTTCAATAATAACAAGTAGATTTGAACAATGTACATTTAGAAGCGAATAAAAAACTATTTGGCAGTTTTAATTGTAAAAGTTTGTTTCATTAAGATGTATACATTATAATAAATTACATATAAAGAATTCTCAACAATATCAAATAATACTAGTTCAAAATATATTAGCACAAGCTCTTGAATATTACCGAAAAATTCTTCGTTAATTTGTCAATTGGCGATCCATGCTACGGAAAATAATGACATTTTGATGTGGCATAATGAACACTTGAGGATGTAGATGGTAATTTGCAACGATGTCCTCATTTTAGTGTACGTATTATATTTGGCTTTAGAAACATTACAACCAACCTGGATATCTGAAATGGCTAAAAGCGTGTACCGACTCAGCGCTTCGGTCCGAAGGGTCGCGGTCGAGACCAGCCTTGGGAATGGTTGTGTGTCCCTTTTTCTCATGTATGTCTTGTCGCAGAGGGCCTCGCGATCTGCTGACTCCGGAGCAGAGGACATCACAAATGTGTTGGTGTGTGGTTTAGGGTCGAATATGGGTACCATCGGGACGTAAAGTGTAAAAGATTGTCGGCTGAATAAAAGTCATAAAAAATTACATACTTACCGCGTCAAAATCAGAGATAACTTCATTGAGAAAACGAAGACATTCCAGACCTTGGTTGTTCACTGTCTCCTCAGAGTAGAAATCTACAACGTAATTAAAGTACACACATATAAATGCTCATATTTGCATCCAAATTTAGAAAATAAGTGAGAATTCTGAAGGACCGAGATCTGTAAACTGAACTAAGAGTATTTATTTTTCGAAAGTTTATTTTGAAGGAACTCATTTTATTTTATTATTGGAAACCCCTAAACAGAATTCACTCCATGAGTTAGTAGTCATCAAGAGCAAAAGTTTCCAACGGGTTAAACACATTGAGTATCATATATATTGGGATGAGTCGCATCGCGCAACTGCCCCCTCTGCCACGCCGGCGCAGGCGCACCCTCCCGAGCTCACAGCCCATCACGCACACAGGGCTTCCTCCGCGAGCCCTCCCGCCACCCCGGCGATCGTCGCTTTGACTACCGGAACAGCCAGATTAGGGATGTCCGTGGCACTTCGCTTGTTAATCCCTAAGGCCTCCTGCACAATGCAAACTTAAACGTAACTTAATGGTGTAAACTACGCCGTAAAATTTACACGTAAACACAAGCATTCACAATGACGAATGTGAGCTGGAACGTAAGTTTCGGCTGAACCAATCAGAATTCAACGTACTGAAACTTGATCGATTCGTTTCTAGCGCGGTGGAAAGATCTTTCCACCTTCTAGCTTTTTCTTCGACATTTCTATCGATTTGTCTTTATATATATATATATATATATATATATATATATATATATATATATATATATATATATATATATATATATGTCGAAGTACTTTGAATTCACTACACGCATCAAAACTGTTCACCAACTAGTTTTCTACATTAAAATAACAAAATGACATAACCTCAAACTACCTCAACACAATCTGAAATCGACCTTCCACGCTGCTCTCCGATTGGTGTTTGGTAGAATTCCGACGTAAACTTAACGTAAAAGCTTGGAGCTTGTGAACTCTTTAAGTTTGCGGACTTACGTCTACGGTTACGTCAAGGCATACTTAGTAACTCATTTGTAGGTTTTGCGGCAACGTTACATTTACGTTTAAGTTTACATTGTGAATGAGGCCTAAGGGCGCACCATAAAATAATCAGCGGACAGCTGCCTCGCTTTCTCCGAAATCACCACTTAAAAACACAGCAAAGCAGGTCGCTGGGAGAATTACCTAGGACCAATCGATGGAAAAGATTAGTGAAAGGTCCCAGAAGTCTGATGATCGAACCAATCAAAGACAAAGCATCACGCACGTGACATAGCACAGAAATATCCAAATGGGTTGGGAAGAAGAAAGCGAGGGCAACAGAGAATTTAGAAAACGGACACATGTTAGAGACGAGCTGGGGAGTGAGAGAAAGCACAGGAGCAAGGAACGTGAGAGAGGAGATTTGAGCTAGTGACTTGATAGAGGACTTCATAAGACTACACTTAGATAGACTAACTTATGGCGGAGTCGACTATCTACTGGCGTGTAACTGACCAGTGCCTGCCGGCTTAAGCGATCCGATTATCCATTATTGACTCAATCGGAATTAATTCCGTATGGTGATCGACACCCTAAAAGCAATTAAGAGGGTGAGCGGACGCGAGACGGAGGCGTGTGACGGCATCGCGGTCCATCGTTTCGAGCATCGTCGCGGGCATACGATGGAAGAACGAGATCCATTCCCTCGTGTGAGAGTGCACGAGGCCACTTCAACCGTGCTTCGTCGGAACTTGCTGGAATTGACCCACGCGCGTACAATCCTACCAAGTGAAGTAATACGATCATCGCCATCATTATTCTGTGTATTTGCCCATCTGTATTTAAGTTAAACAACAGTTTTGGACTGAAGATTGTTAAGAAAATAGTAATTTCAAATTGTATTCAAAGCTTCCTATTTGTCAATAAAACGTGTTCGCGCCACTTAAGATAGGTTACACCTTTTAAAATTGCATTTCTGTCTATTATTGAAATAGCAAGTAGACGTAATGCATCCCTTCGGCCTACAGCACCCAAACCTTGAGGTTCTCAATATGGCAGGATGGCAGGTAAGACGTTCGCCTGGCGCCCAATAAACAAATTTAGCGTGTCTGCCCTGTCATTAACCAATTACCGGTGCACTATGTATGTGACAGTAAACTTCTTTCTGTAGTGGCTCGGGTCGTTACAATATGACAGTGTTTAACCGCCAGGATAAATGTTCAGCGCAGTCATTAAATACTAAGATGTGTTGCGGGAATTCTGAGACGGTGTTGTTGACGTTATTATATGACGTTATTAAATAAAAGAGGTCATCTCCGTCAACTTAGTATATTTATTGAGATAACCGGCTTTCGATGGCGTTGCCGTCATCATCAGTCTACAAATGTAAAGGAAAGATAATATAAATAAAATACCAAGAACTAAGAGGTGTTCAAGACAGTGATGTGTATATCTGGCAGTTTAGTTCGCACTCTCTCGCTACGTACGACGTAAATTCTCCGATGTACCGTATGGCCTCGCGCTTCTACGGTGCAGTGTTGGGTAAAAAGGTGACCGGCTAAGGACGAAACTCACGGGAAAAATATGTTAGGAGAAGGCGTGGGGAATGTAACCACCGATCAGGGCAAGAATGAAAAGGAGTAGAGGGTAAGTATGAATCGGGACGGGGAGTGTACTGTTCGGAGACAGGTGGGGGAGTGCACTCACAGGAGACGGTGGTATGAAAAGGGCGAGACGTGGGAGAGGGCGAGCACGAGAAAACGCGCTACTGGAGCCGGTAAGTCCGAAAAGGCGCGAGAGGTGCAGTGCCCGGTAAGAGTGCAGTAAGCGCGAGCAGGCGCCACTCACCGGTGAAGTTGGGCATGGAGGCGAAGAGCACGCCCACCTCGGCGTAGCTCTGGCTGTAGAGCTCCTCGTGCTGGCGCTTGCGGGAGCCCATGAAGTGCGCGGCCACGTGCGGCGGCAGGATGTTGTAGACGAGCGCCTCGTTGCGACGCCGGATGTCGGCCGCGCGCTCGCGCTGCTCCTCGGCCTCCGAGCGCCACAGGAACAGCACGCGCAGCGCCTCCTCCATCTGCGCGCCCCAACCACGCACCGGCGACTTACTTTAGCTCGTGGCTCTCGTCCTACGGTTCGGCTATCTGGAGGAAAATTCTAGCGGCCGGCCGCTCTGATCGGTAGTGTTCCGTGATTTTTCCGATCGACAGCAGGCGAATGCCGAAGCAATACCCAAACAAACGGGTCACGGACCGCGCGCGATCTTTCCTTTCTCTACCTCGTCCTATCCTCTCTATTTACCCACAAACACATTTATATCCATTCCATCACGATACATGTTCGGAGGCCAATTCCGATATTAGAGCATGTCTGGTAGGGGCGGTGCCCTGTTGGGTAGAGATACCCAAAGAAGGTAATCCCCTTAAAGATGATATCGATGTAGGTACAGAATATTAGACTACATTAAAGGGACTAGTGATCACTGTAGTTAACGTGTACAGATATATCAATCAAGCAATCAATTTAACAATTAACAATCTGAACCTCCGCGATTACATCACACAAAAGAGTTGTAGTAAAGTTATTTCACAAAAGTACTACAATCCTCTTTATGGAAAATAGGAAACCCCCAAAATATTTTTTATATCTTTCCGTACTCATTAAACTGATGAAATGAGTGAGGTTTACATATTCTGGAATATCATAATCAATGATTATTTACTGTATATTTACAGTAAATAATCACTGATTACAGTAGAGCTAAAAATGTCCGAAAATGTAATTGAAGAATCTTATATAATTTATTACAAAGATCTGTCAAACGATTTCTGGACATAGCGTTAATTTATCTTCGCTTCGTTAATCTCATGTACGACAGTTTTGTGCATATTGACAGTCCATCAGACACCCAGTTTATAGGCTAAGCAGATGATACCCTCGTAATCTGCCATATCAACTACACCGACATGCTGGACATGAAAGTGAACGAAAACCTTTTTAAAAAGGTGGCTTGACAGGAGACTCCTATATGGCTGTGGAGAAAACTGCAGCTGTGTTAATTGCGGACCGGACAGCATTTCGTTTCACAAACATTCGACTGAGGAACGTGAATATCAACTGAAGACGCTAGATAACCTATTTGGGAGTCGAGATCGACCACAGACTCAGCTTTGGTCCGCACATTAACAAGACTGCGGACAATGCGGTAGTGACATGCTCCGACCTCTCCAGATTGATGCCAAACGTGGGGGGCCGAAAGAGATGAAATGTAGAATGATCTCTTGTGGAGTTCGTTCCCAACTGTTGTATGCGGCCCCAGTGTGGGCTGACAAACTAGGTAAAGCTTGAGTGAGATCGATGTATGCGCAAGTACAAAGAAAGTTGGCGTTGAGAATAGTGTCAGCCTACCGCACGGTCTCTGAAGCGCAGTAGGGGTACTGGCTAGTGTACCTCCTGTATACTTGGTGAAGAAGCTATCCGACCCCGTTCGTGACGGACCTCCGCGCAGGACGAAAGAGGATATCAAGAAGAGAGCACAGGCTTCTCTCCTGGCAGACTGGCAACTCAGGTGGGACAGTGACACCAAAGGAAGGTGGACCAACGAGATGATACCACTATCGAACAGTGGTTCAGCAGAAGCCATGAGGAGGTAAATTATTACCTTCCCCAAGTGTTCTGAGTATACGGCTGTTTTGAATGTTATCACTTTAGTTTTAAAAGAGAAACTGACCTCTAATATGCATTTTGTGTGGATGAAGACAATGATACCATGCACTCTATATTTATATGCGTAGCTTACGATACTCATAGAAGAGAACTTAACGAAGCCTTGGAGGTGGATATCTCCCCATCAAACATGGTGGAACTTATGCTCAAACAGCAAAGAGTGAAACATAATACAAGAGTTCCTCACCTTCATCATGAAAAGGAAAGAAGAAAGGCTCCGTAAATAACTGCTGTTGCAGCCCACCTCATCGCCTGACTCTCCATGAAGCAATGTCAAGCGACGGTTTCCGTGGAGAGAGGCAGGGACACAAGAGGAAGTTTTTTTCGTGGGGGGGGGGGGTCCGACACACTAGGGATAGCCTATCCGTATCCCTGACGATGTATAATGCATTTTACCCCTCGTCAAAATAATAATAATAATAATAATAATAATAATAATAATAATAATAATAATAATAATTAGAGGATCATGATTGGGTTGCTAAATGTCTTACGTATCTCGCGTAGAGGGCCAGTGCCACTGTGCCGGCTGCCAGCAGTCCACACAGGGAGTAAGCAACAGGGGTTGTCCTGTAAGAGATCAAGCATTGTTAGCGATGCACGAAAAGTACCTTATCAGTTCATTTACTTCACACTTCTTGACACTATTTTGCTTACTGCATTACGAATATTACCTTCTTATATTCGAAATATTTTGCGATTAGGTCTTACCGTCCATTCGCTTTCAACCAGTTATGTGTAAATGATTGTAATATTTACTCCTGGAGGAAGCGCATTTGCACGCCACAGTACGTTCACTTACAAGCAATGAGCCAATAAAGTGAAAACCCTCTATAAAATACATCGTGAAACTATTATGAAAAGAAACAATATTGTCGTTCCACGAATCGTAAATTTTAATGTTGTCATTGAAGCAAGATTTTTATTTGATTCTCGCCCATATAAACAGTAAAAAGATACATTTCATTCATAATATCGAATGTATACTGCTCAGTGTCATCTCTAGGTACAACGTGTGTCCTTAACGATTCAAAGGTTCATAGAAGTGCGTGTTCTCTACATGGTTGGAGTGAGTCTGTGAGTCTCTTAATACAATCACGATCGCCACGATACATTTTTTAATATTTTGAATTATTTGGGAAAATATAATTTAAAGGCATTTCAAAGAAAGGTTATTTTCATACTTTGGAAACTTGGTGGTTGAATTCGTGATTTCACAGTTGATAAAAATATCAAAGAATTATAAAGCGTTTCACACATTTTACCAAACGATACCAACAAAAATTAATTGTAATCTTCATTATCACGTTCATTGATAATAATTGATTGATAGGCAACGATTAAATCAATACATCAGTACCTATTTCCGAATTTTCAAAACCTAGAAGACAATAGTTATAAGACACAAAAAAAAAAAAAAAAAAAAAAAAAAAAAAAAAAAAAAAAAAAAAAAAAAAAAAAAAAAAAAAAAACTGAAATGAGTGTCTACTGTGTTAACCCAGCCTTGAAGAACAACGGAAAGAGGCGCGGCGATGTACTTGGTTCAGATGGCTAAGACATTGCTTGTTCCTCTGCAGTCTCTGACTGGAAGGTCCCAGAGTTGAGTCCCGATAGTCGAATTTCGACGGTCAATATATAGAACTTAGGTGGAGTCTCAAGGATAATTTCGGTGCTCGGCTGCCTTCGATCTTTATTTTTCGTAGTTTATCAGATCAACAGTAAGAGTAGTATATTAACAAAGGGACAACAGACTGCTTGCCCCGGCCGAGGTAGACAAAACTCTCTCACGGCATAGCGGGAGGAGTACCGCCCCCTCGGGATATGCAAGGCACCACCTTTGCGAGATGAATAACCATACCCGTTGCCGCGCCCGAAACCACAAACTCTTGAATGAATGAGTGAAAGGAAGGCGTACCTGGGCCAGTTGCGCATGGCGGCGGCCTGCTCGCAGGCCAGCGCCGGCGCCAGCACGGTGAGGTTGGCGACGCAGTGCGCGGCCGCCAGCAGCGCCAGCAGAGCCGCCTTGGCGAGGTGGCCCAGCTGCATGGGCAGCGCGCCGGCTGCCAGCACCAGCACGCAGCCGAACGACACAAACGACGGGTAGAGGCAGGCGGCGCCCGGATCGGTGCCGGCCGCCGGCTCCGCCACCAGGCCGCCCCGCGTCAGCGAGCAGTTGGCTAGCGGCACCGGCGGCTCCACGCACGACACCTGCCACGCCACGCCACGCCACGCCACGGGGTGAGCACACTCACTCGCTTCCTTCGTTTCTTCCCCCCTTCCTCCTTCGCTCGCTCCCTCCCTCATAGGCTAAAGAGGGCTTTATAATTCTTTACTCTATGCCCCCCGCTTTCGCTCGCCCGTTTCCTTCCTCCTTCACTCTCCCCCCCCCTTTCTGTCGCCCGTTTCCTTCCTCCTTCACTCTCTCCTTCCCTTTTTTTCTTGCCCGCCTCATTCCTCCTTCACTCGCTCCCTCTCTTCCTCGTTCGCTCTTTTGCTCCGTCTCTCACTCTTTCGATTCAACGCTCGCTCACTCGATTCCTGCCCTCCTCCCTGTCAGCCTGGCTTCCTCCCTCTCCTCTCACTCTCTCGCTCTCTCTCTCTCTCTCCTTCTCCATAATTTGCTCGACCTCTCACGACGCATTTTCATATATGTTTAATTTGTTTGTAATGATTAGTTGAAAAGAATACCACTAACGCTACACTTCACCTTTGATTCAAATGTTCATTTTTTGCCTAAAGAATCTTCCTATAAAATAAATGGATCATTGGCACTCCCACTCTTCCTTTATATTGTCGTCGGTGCCTTAATTTGAAATTCTGTGAAATTCGCTTGAATAAATTTGCATGTTCAATTAATTTTTTTATTTCATTAATTTTTTCAAAATTTTCTCTTGCATGGTAGGAAAAAATTAGTAATGCCAAATTTCAATTTTTCTAATGTGCGGCGTTGCAACTGGCAAATGTTTCTCCAAAAATCAAATCCTAATTTCTTGCAGAAAGGAAATGACCATCGTTTTAAATTATCAAATTGAGATCACTATAGGTGGTTAAGTTTCACAACTGCTAATTTTAAACATTTATGTTGTGTAGTTACACATATTTGAGTGCTTGCTTGTTTGGCTAATTGTCCCAGTTTTTCATTCCAATTTCATAAGTTTTCCACCCCATTACTTCACTCCAATCCATCTGATGCAGGCTTGCATTATATTACTAACTACACTACTTTTATGTGGTGTCGCCGACGCCGACGCACAAACTGTTTTTAAAATATGTTCATGTGTTGAAAATTTCTCACATTCTTTTTCTTTCATGCCTAGTTCTGTTCAAATACGTTATTACAGTATCTGGCATTGAATTTACTAATGAATCGTAGTAGCTGATAATGGTATACTCTTCTGCAAAAATTCCCAACATCTAATAGCCTTGTATGTTACCTCCATACAGGAGATGAAATGGTAATATTGCAATTTCAAAAATATAATTCCCAAAAAATACATAGAAGGCATTGTTGATGCGAATCGAGTTTAGTACTGCTACGTGTTTTACGATTTTTGCTAATATGCACAATATTGCACAAAGATCATCTGTAACCTGTTCTTCTGGGTTATTCTCTAATCCTAATATAAGATCATTCTCAATTAGTACGGAAAATTCAGGCGCAAAAATCTTCTACAACCACATTTGATTCTTCCCCGGATTTCCTTAACTCTTCCATACTTATCTCTCCTAATTTCTGAAGAGGTATTAAAACCCCACAAACTCAGTCTAATTTGTGTTTACTTCCACTTCTGCGATTGCTCTATTAATCATTTCGTATGTGAATTTATATAAACATTAAAAGCCGACAATTTTATATGTTTATGTGAATTAGGTGTTAGTTAAGTTTAATAAGAATACGTTCTGGGTCATATTCGTTTGAAAATCGGTATTTGTACACTAAAGAACGTAGAACTGAGAAGTCGAACGTTCATTCATTCTCTAAAATTACTCGGAGTTTTGTTTTCTCCGTATTCACTTGAAATTCTTCAAATTTAATAAGTTTCGAAGCAATACTGTTCATAGGTTTATGCAAAAAAATAACAAATAAAAAAAAATAAAAATAGGCCTTATGGATAAAATTTCAAATGAAATATGTCGCGCGATTTACTCTTTTGTTCAAATTACCTTCACTTGTTCACATAAAAATGTCAACCACAGTGATGCCAACGTCTTATGGCGTTTTGAGCGAAAAATGCCTTTGGGTACTGGAGTTTAATAAGCGCCATCTACATAGATCTATTTAAGGGACGTCGGTTGAATTCCCGGCACATTCATCAATATCGCAGCGCCAAAACTCCAAAACACGTTTTTGGAAATTTCTTTGAATCTTCTGGCTGGATCCAAAACAAATTATCAGTTCCCGATCAGGAATCCGAGACACCTCGTATGTCTCGATTGGTGCACGGGAAGTGGTCTAGCCGGGAGTGACGGAATCGCACATCCACACACTCAAAGAATTACTCAAATTCTACCTAGAGATTATTTATTACAATATCTGTTTATTTAATTTTACTGGATACCACAATATTTTCTGATAAAAAGTGAAGAGGATTCTACCCTAGGATTCGAATCGGAAGAACAGTTCTCTTTGGGGTTTATACAAACATTTATTGCAATAAAGAAACCGTAAATGGTATAATATCAGATGTTTCAAATTGGTTCCGTAATAACAAATTAATAGAAAATGAAAACTTTTTAATACATGTTTCCATTTCAAATAAACAATTCTGTGATCCATTGAAAATGAATGGTGTGCCATTGACAGATGTTTAGGCAACAAAATGTTTAGGTCTCTCAATTCAGTCAAACCTCAAATGGAACGTCCATTTAAATGAATTGAACACAAAATTAAGTTCATTATGTTATGCGTTCAGAATTCTTTCAATTTCAGTCAGCCTTCATACTGCTCGTTGTGTATATTTAGCGAATTTACCGAAACATTCCCGCCTGAGATATGGCATAATATTCTGGGAAAATACATCTTATAGCTCCCAGACTATTAGATTACAAAAAAGAATTGTACGGTTTTTAACCAAATCCCATCCATTTGATACTTGTAAGCCTATTTTTATTAATCTTGGAATTTTACCATTACCTTGTATGTTGATTTACAAATCAGTGGTTTTTGTCAAAAATGGCTTGCTTAAGGGCGGGAATATATTTTGAGAAAACGCGGATGTCTATAACTATAACATTCGACGTAGTAATCATATTCATCAGGTGACAGTATCAACAGCTCATTACAAAAAATTCACGTAAAATGCATGTACCCTCTCCCTCACAAAAATTGGCCGGCAAAATTCCATCTTCCCAACCGCGCCGACAAACGTGGACACCCCGTGGCCAGGGGGAGGGTAGGGGGAAGGATGCGTTGACCAATCGCTAGCAGGTAGAACCACAGTTGTTTCTGATTGGTGCAAAATCTCAAGGGATGGAAAGGGCGCTGTCTCAGGGGGGAGGGCTAGTTCGTTTACGTACGAGGCGGAAATATCGTCAAATTTCCCTGCCAAAGGATAGATTTTGCCCACGCGAATGCCACGATGAAAAAATATTTGACCAGGGTTTTCCGTCCAGAATTACTGTCAATAGACCACTAAATATTTAGCATTTTAGCAACAATTGTTCTAACTTTTAGCAATCGATTTGTAACTCCAGTCTATCTGCTATTTTGAAATGCTCGTTTCAGGCACAATTTGCGAACCTTCCCGGCCGTTCTAACGCATATTTCGAATTTGTTTATAAAATTATAAATTGTTGCAAAATTGTTAACTCTCGATTTTCGGTTCTGGGATATCGGGAGACTCTCCCCCTTCATATGTGCAAAAGTTGGAAATTTTTTATAGATTTGCAAATGTAAATTTTTTATTGTCTCATCAGAATGATGTTTAAATGTGATGCCAAATTCCGGAGTCCGATTGGTGCTATAATATTTTGTTCTCGAGATATGTGTAATTTTTTATAAGAAATTAACAGTTTAGAATGACCCCATTTGTTTTCACTTAACACAAGCATACTGAAAAAACAGTTCTCCAATGTCGCGCTTTTGCCTCCTACGCTTAAAAAGCACTTAGCTTATAAACAAATTCTGTGGCCTATTTAATTTCGCTAATTCCGTCATTTTAGCTTATGAACATTACTTTTATTTAGCGAGTATGAACATTACTTTTATTTCATTTTTATATTCTCTTTAAGCCCTGCAATTGGCAAGTCAATATATTTGTCAAATGAGGAGGAATTTATTATAAACAAATTATTTTCAAGGCGCATTACGTCGAAACGATAGTTTCTGCTTTTTTATTAAAGGGATGTTGAGGAACCGAATAGCTGTATTAATATTTTTTTTTCAAAGGCTCCTGTTAAAACCAAGAGTTAGAAACTATTTGTTCCTCTTGTTTAACCATCACCATTAAAAATAGGGAAACATACTATTAGCTGTTTGTTGTAAACTGTATTGGATTGGATAAATGGAATGTTAAAGTTTTCAAATAAAGAAATATTTATTTGGTGTGTTGAAAGATCACATAAGTAGAATCACACACCGCAAAATGCTACTTTATTTACACAAGTATAGAAATTTCTAAATGAACGTATATAAACTTTAAGTTAATATTTTCAATTCAATTTATCATTCAATAATTTAGGATCATCTTCCTAAAACTGTTAATTTTATGTTTTAATTCTATAATATTCGAATCAGAGTACATGTGGTAAATCTACGCATTGTTAATACCTATTTTTAAACAACATTAATTATTATATTTAAAACATATTTTTAGTTTGGCGAACATTTCAATGAAATTTCATGAATTCCTAAATGCTTGAAAATAAATATATCTACAATTCAATTATTGTAGCGTCTTAAAATATAACAAAGACACGTACTTGGTAAAACGAGTTGTTACTACTAAAAGAAAACAAAAAAGATGTTATATCAATTCAACGAGATTTAGCGTTTATGTTTACAGTTTAGATGTCAATGCCGTAGCATTTTCCAGTGAAAATACATGAAACGAACTTGGTGGTCACGTCATATTACCTTCGCAACACAGATTACATTTCAATTTGAAACCCACAAATATCGTCAGAGTTCGAAGGTGGATTGTTGCACGCTACTCTCCATTCTACGAAACTACCGAATTCTTGAATTTTGGACGACATTACATGGAGGATGGAGCGGTTTATTAAACGAAAACGGGTCATTCAAGGTATGTTCTGTTCAATCATGGAAAACGTTTAAGCATTATAAACTACCCCTAAGGAAAATATCAAATAATCAGTGCTAATGATCACCAGCTTATCATTGCCTTTACAATTGGGATGTCTTCAACATTCCAAAAAAACTACAGAAAACGCTTGTTTTTACAGGTTATTATAAAACCAAGTCAAATAATAACGTGAATATAAGCATTTATTCACGTTATTATTTGTAAAACACTGAAATATCTAAGATGTTACTATTTGATTCATGTCTTCATCGGAGGTCTGAGATAAAAAAAAAACTGATAAGCAGAGAAAATTAAAGTAATAGTGAGTGATTGATGATGTTGAATAATCAAATAAAAAACAATGTTTCTTGCTTTATGTAATGACACCTTATTTAATAAACATGAAATTACATATGATAAATATATTTAAACGTGCAAATTAGTGAAAATTTTCAAAAGTAAAATTATCAATAAAATGTTGTTTCATCAGCAAGAATTATTTTATTAAATACTTTTTTGTGATTTATGTGCTCCTGTGTGAATCACGTAGTACACGTCATTCGTATGATCCAGTTTCTCAGAATAATACAAAACCTGCTAAACACATACACTAAAGATAATAGATGTCAAATAGTTATTTACGACATGAATATCGTAAGATATCTTATTACAATACCAAATTGGTGAATTATCAAACAAGGCTCTTAAGGCGAAATTGTGAACCTATTGAATATTGTGAGATAATGTTACCATTTGAATATCATAGGAAGACGCAATTTGTCAAAATTCATTGAACTATAGTTTTTGTTTAAATTTGACTCCTTGTCCTGCGAAAGATGACATCTGACAGTACAAATGTTAACAATTTTCATGCCATGGGTTTGTTCTAATACTACTTGCAGTGCGCAAATTATTATTTTTGGTACTAATGAAGCATAGATATATGCAGGGCTTGATTTCTGCCGGAACCCGTTCCGGTACCTCAGGAATAATTATTAAATTATATTATATATAAGTAGATAATGCTATTACATTAATAATTAATGTGACGCGTGTTTCGGGACCTAAGATTTTAAAAATAAAGCACTGGATATTTGTATCGTAATAACTCTTATTATAACACAGATCTCGGTTTCGTCGTTTGACTTTAGACAACCAAAGTGAATGGTCTAAGTTTACTCACGTAAATAATGTTTATGTTACTATACATACCATTTGGACAGTGTTTCGTCCAGATAGCGACTGAATTCGTTGTAGCTGAATTTTTGCGAAAGAAAGGGTTGTACATTATTTTACAACCCTTTGCCTGATGGCATTAAACGACTAAATTCATTAGAAAAGTTTAAATTTCGAATATTTTCTGCTGCATAACTGTTTCTATACAATTAGAGACTATACTGAGCAGCACAACGAAAGTAACATTAATTTTAATTGTGATATTTAATGTATCGTTTACCATTTGGACTGTATAATTCTAAACTGAGATGAGATGGCCCCTTGTTTTGCTTCTTGACATAAATGTAACTCCATTATCTGTGCACGTCTTCTAGAATGCAGTGGGAAATATAGTTATTAACATTATCGTTTTCTATGTTGTTGCGGCAGGTTGTATTATTCCTTGACGTAGGACATGATGAGGGATAAGTGCCCAAATTTATTGCTGATTTGCCAGTGAAAATAGAATTTATTAAATCGGACCGAATACTTTTATTAACAATCCTTACAAAAACGTTCATTTTTTCAGTATTCAAAATTCAATTAGTATATGGTTTAGGAATGGAATCACAGAATTTTGAAAACTTGCCGAGAATTCACTTCTCGCCAAAGCACGTCACACTCAGTTTTTAACAGTTTCTGACGTAAAATAAATAAATAAATGAAAATCATAACTGAATGTATGGAATAAAGTTCATTAATTATCTTAAAACAATGAAATTATTTCACTTTTCGTATTTGAACTATGTATCCAGATGGAACGCATTTCATGGTCTCTGTCACTATCGCATTCATTGCAAGAGCTGATCGCCGCTGCTGCTTCCTCCATTTCCACTCTGAGAGCTATTTGGAGAGCCAGCCATGTGTGTAGGTATGCAGTGGGCGCGTCCGCTTCGTTGCCTTTCAAAGCTCTTTCCACCTTGAAGCGTCATGCCTTTCCTTTCGCTTGGAATACAACGAAGGTCGCTATTTCAACAAAGGCCTTTTCGCGTGCAGACACGCGGCTCTGTATTTGTGGAATTTGTTCTACGGTAGATCAACAAAATTTATGACAGTGTCTTGTTGTCTTTTAAAAACTACACGTTTTATTAGGAAATAGAAAGTATGATATTATCTTACTCAAATAATAGTTAGTAATGAAATAAAGATTTAAGGAGACAATACAATAAGAGATCAGAAAAGCATCAAACACAACAGTCAAGCTGAGTTGGATAACTAGAGCTTGGACATTCAGACTAAAAAGGTCGAAAATAGGCAAAAACTTAAAAATAGGCAGGGAAATAGGAATTATAGTTGAAAATAGGCAGGCAAATAGAAACTTACAAGTTAAAAATAGGCAGAGAGATGGGCAATATAATTGAAAATTAGTACAAAAATTCCCTCAATAAGCAAATTGAAAGATTAAATATTCAAATTTAGACTAATGCATACATGTACGTAAAAGAGGATCACAATTTTCTAAAAACAAATTGAATTCCTTCGATTGCCAAAACATATTGCGGAGTTACGTAATATTCCTAAGAGTTTTCTCGTTTCGCATTTTATATTTTGTATATTTTGTAAAGAATTGATAAAACACTGGATTTTCAAATTTTGAAAACAGAATATACGTGGCAATCATCGCACAGTGTAAGTAAGTGTTCAATTCTTTCTTGTCTTTATCTTCCGACTGAACTTGGTGAAGAAACACTTGTATAATTTTTCTTACTTTTCCTGCTTTTTGTGCATGAGTTGCAGCGTATTTCTGTTGTAAAGTGTGATATTATTGGTCTAGTTTATCAGCTTTTTACAACACTGACAAAAGTTACATTTCCGTTCGTCATGAATCTTCTTCTCTACGAATCCACTCTTTTAGCAATGCACTTCTTCATGCTTCCTCTTTTGGGATTTTTGCAACCATGCTAGACAGGAACAGCAAACATTTTGAACTGGTTCGCACCAGACTTCGAAACTAATACAAAATTATTATCGAATATATCACAGCCCATCTTGTGTAATTCTACCTTCTCAAAACGAATGAAACCGGGAGTGCTAATCTTAAAGACGGTGGTGTTCTTGGTAAGGAACAGATATCTCACTATTCATTGTGAACATCAGAAAGACGAGCGTAATTTCCTGTTCTCTGGAGCGGCTTGGCGGGCTTCAATAAGCGTTTCCGCGCAGTATAAAATTCGTATACGTCTCTAAGCGGTGTCCCTGCTGGCTGCATTACAAGCAAGAACACACATGTCATAGCGCTTCTGGATCTGAGGATTCCCTGGCAGATTTTGCATGGTTCATGTGTTATTATTCTTTTTGTAATAAGTGCGCCTGGACACCTTCGAGAGCAATGTTTGTGGTAGCGTAGTGCGGTCGAACCACAACTGCAAATTAGAGGGACGCGAGTTCAAATCCTAGCAACGCTGGCATATTTTTACTTCCGCGTATTCTAGTGTAGAGACAATTATGTAATGCTGCAGAAGAAAGTGTCGAAATTTTTACAGAAAACACGTTTTGTATGTAGCTAATTCGAAAAAAGTGGATTGTTGATATTGCTCGTGTATGTCTTTCTATACATGGACCTGACAAAATGCTTGTGTTTTGAACCTGAAAAAGTGATTTTCGAAAAACCTGTCAGTCCACGTATGAGTAATTTCTCCAGTCTAAAGTAAATAATATTTTCACAAAAATGCATATTCCTTGAACGAACAGGCTGATGTCACGAATTCTCGAATTTCAAACGAATCTTTTAATTTCGAAGGTACTTCACAACAAGCCCCAACAAATTTTCTCAAAAAGAGCTTCTATAAATCTTTTCCTCGAAGTAAAAGAAGTTTAAAAATGACGTAGGTCCAATTTTGGGCGAACGATCTGAATTTTCGAAAATTTCAAACAAATATTAACATTGTCGAAATGCAATAATGACGCTAGAGATTTTTCCATCACCAAATCTGTTTTCAAAAATAGATCTTAAATGAAACATTCGGAATTTTTTAAAAGTGCAAATGAAAATGTTTCACTTTCTTTTCGCGCTGGCAAGGAGAACGTTTTGCTATGTAGCTGGTGGTGTAGGGGAGACGCGTTCGGCGCTTTTAACTTAAAGAACCCGAGATCGAATACCAGCGAGGAGAAAATTATTTCTGCTGGATCAAAGTTTTTGCAAGTTCACGTATTGTATATTGCGTAGCCATTACAAATAAGACCTGAAAGTTCGTGCTGTTGAAGCAGCACTATTTTTTTAACATTCTAAGTAACTGTCGAAATAATATGTATAGAAAGATAAACTATATCTAGTGCTTTATTACTTTCTCGTATACATAAGTATATACAGAGTAATAATACGAAATAATAATATACGTATTTACAGAGAAAGTTATGTAATGCAGTGGAAAATCGATTTCAATGAAAATACACGTATAGGGTCCCCTGATACCGAAAAAGTTCTTTTTTTTCTCCAAAACATCCGTCCGTCCGTTCGTTTGTGAACATTACTAGCGCCTAAACCATTCGTACAATCTTTTACAAATTGAAGAATCCCCAGTCGATCAGGCTCTAGTTGAAGCTTTGATTTTGAAAAACATTCTTTAAAATTTGGGGGTACTTAACATGAAGACCCCCGGACATTTTCAAAATTTTCTCAAAGACGGCTCCAACTTTTTCTTAAATTTCTTGTATGAATAGAATAAAATATACTTACAACGGTGGCATAGGTCCGATTTTCGCGGTTAATTCTGAATTTTCGAAAATTACAAAAGTTTGGATTCTTTTTCGACGTCTTCCTACAACTACAAAATTGAAGACAGGAATTTCCCCTTCAAATGAAATTTGTTGTCAATAAATAGTTCTTTCATTGAGGTCATGCAGGTTTTTGGAAAGGGTATAGCCGAATAAGGAGGTGAAAAGTGCCCCCAAACCAAATTGATAATCGTGATACTCAAATGAAAGAGAATACAAAATTACGTAGTAATTTTCAGTTTAGTAGTAGTTTTCAGTTTAAAAATCAGCCTCCTAGGGCAATCTTTTGGAGAGATGCAACGAGAAACGTGTTTTGCATGTTTTATTGTTTTCTCAGAATCTATTGCGAATATCAGATTGAAAAAAATTGAAGAGACGTGGAAACATAGTTGAATTTGAAGGTATTTTTATCAGTGGATTTTGATGACAAATTCATATAGAAAAAAAATTGAAATTAATTTTCGACGCGATAACGTTCACGTACTTTCTCAATTTTTATCCTAAAATGAGCATTACAACATTCTACAACATATGTGTTTTAAGATTTTTAAATAATGTGGAAGGCAGTGAAAAAAATTAAAACCAATTTTTTCAGTTTAAAAATTTGAAATTTGCGCCTAAATATGATTGAAAGAAACGATTGAACTGATATTTAAACACAGATTTAAAAACGACATATAAACCCGAAATGTAGGTGTTCAACGAATATGTATCAAACTTAATCGGAATATCCTTGGTGGAAAGAGATACTTCAGCCAATTCTTGCGCATCCGACTTCAGCCAATGAGCTTCAGGCACCAGTGTGCGTCATAATATTAGCGTGAATTTTAAATGCCAAAATTATCACAGTTACAAGTCATTAAAACAGAAACTTTTTTAAATATTACATCTTTTATTTCAATTACCCTTTCAGCGTGTTATATTTGGTCGGTCACTGTTGAAAATTGTTCATTGATGCCACTTAAAAAATATTTCTCAACACTTCTTGCACTCGAATAAACATGGCGGCCGACGACTGGTCTCGCTTTTCAGACGAAGTGGTCACATGGTTCGTGACGGAAACTGGTGCTGCGGAGAACGAGAAAAAAATCGGTGCACCGGAGGAGCCCACCAGCCCACCATGGGAATATCGGGAGGGAAACAATATTGTCAACGTGTGAACGGAAGTGGCACCCTGGGATGCTGTTCCAACACAGCTGCGATCATTTAAACACACATTTGGCACACGCTCGTTACTTGGCAAAAATTGTCAAACAGTTATTTTTAATTATAAATGGTGAAAAAACAGAAATTTGGAGTACACTGTTTATAAAGAAATGCGTGATCCCAATTATTGAGGAAAGTGACAATTAATTGTCTAGGATTGTCTTATTGTCAATGATTAATAAATCTAGAACTAAGTAATTTGATTTATATCATAAACATAACTGATTAATATACTTAAAACCGAGTAATTTGATTTATAGAAACAAAAGATAAATGTAAAAGCAAAAGGGGTTTGATGATTTTATTTTGATAATATAAATATTTTCCACATAAAACAAACATTTGTCACCAAAAAGTTCCAAATCATCGTAGTAAGCGAGACCTTTCTATAATGTTAATATAAACTGTTTAAACATTGGTGAAATAAGTTTTCCCAATCACATTTTGGCGCGAATTTCAAATGTTTAAACTGAAAAAATTGGCTTTCATTTTTTTGCACTACCGTCCACATTATTTAAAAATCTGAAAAAAATGTGGTATAGAGTGTTATAAGACCTATTTTAAGAGAAAAATTTGAGTCAGTACTCCAACGTTATCACGTCCAAAATTAATTTCAAAAATTTATTTATTTTTTCTATATGAATTTGGTGATAAAATCCGTTGACAAAAATGCCTTCAAATTCAACTGTTTTCCCGTCTCTCCAATTTTTTTCAGCCCGATACATGGAATAGATGCTGAGAAAAAATAAAAGATGAAGAACATGTATCTCTGCAACAGATTACCCTAGGGGGCTGATTGTTTGTGAATCTACATACTTTTGTATTCTCTTTCATATGAGCATCGCGATTATCGATTTGGTTTGGGGGCACTTTTCATCGCCTTATTCGGCTATACCCTTTGGAAGTTTGAAGTGCACGGGGCTTTTTTAAATGCATTGCTTTGAGAGAGCTTTGAAAACCAGTTCAAAATGTGTTGATTGTTGAATTGAAATAGTCCATATTTGATTTTCGAACGGTTCGCATAAGATGAGAATTTTGGCAATGAAGGACCACTCCTGCAGCTTGAGGTTAGCCTTTGGCACTCGTAGCCTCCGCGTTCACGTGCGTGCCTCCCGTGCCCAAGCGCTGAGGGAGCATTTGCACCCGGGTGCGAGGCAAGGCGAGCAGGTGGGCAATGGCGTGGAGGAGACTCACCGTGAGCACCAAGTTGGCGGCGCCCAGCAGCAGCACGGCGGTGGCGGCGACGGCGCGGCGCAGCCCCAGGCGCGCGTTCACCGCCGCCCCGCAGCTGGCCAGCGCGCGCGGCAGCTTCTGCGCACACAGCCCGCGTCATGTTTTCGGCGCCCATCTGAACGTCACACAGTGGGGTCACAAAGGGAAAAATTTGGCAAAGATTATTTTTAAGTGTTTTTCGGATATTTTTGCAACAGAACACATTTTATAATGAAATATTGACTTAATTAATTTAACCTTTGAATATTTATTTAACCTTAAAGTCGGAACTTTCATCAAGTGACTCTTCAAAAAGGGAATTTGTACTTGAAGCCATTAACATTGGTGTAACTTGTAGATCCAGTGCCTTTGTGATAATGCTTCTCTAATCTATTTGTCACTTCTGCAAGTTCAAAATTGCACCGAATGGAATTGCGTGATTACCCCTTCTTTCGTGATCGGGGAATGATGAAGGAGATATTTTGCGACCCCTTTTATGTAAAATGGAGCTTCTGAAGTATATTTTGATTTTGGACTTTTTGCCAACTTTTCTCTCCTCTGGCTCCACTGCGTCGGCTCGATAGGTTTTCTCCACCCAGTATTTAAACAGAGTGTGTCAAGCTCTAAGCTCTCCACTGGTCTCCCGACATGTGTGATAATGTAGTGAACATAAGATTAAGTTTGCGTAAGTAAGCGGCGAGGATAGAAAAAGGAAGGGGAAGGTAAAATCGCTCGCGTTCCGTTTGTTAGGGTACTGCTCCGGCATTTACCTGGTGTTGATCGGAGAAACCACGGAAAGCTACCCATCGGAGCAGCCAGCCGCAAGAATACTCCTCCAAGACAGTGGCTTAATTCGACCGACCTACGTAGCTAGTGCCGAAAATACTGCCGCCGATGCGTCTCAAATCCTAGGACCTTCCTGTCAGAGACAAAGGACGTCAGTGGATACCCTGAGCCACCTAAGCCGGTGTTAGTTCACTAGATACCATTTCCTTTTCTCGGTGAAGTAAGACAACATTCCCCGCGAGGGGTGGGATACGGGATCAGAGCCCATTGTTCTTTTGCGAAATTGACAAAAAAGATTTCATAGATATAGAATAAAATGAAATGTAGTTTATAAAACAAGCCATGGCGGGAGAGCCGTTATTACTCCTTGAACAGGACCATGGGTTTGAGCACCTTATCTTACGTAAACACTGTGGTGGGATGACTTCAAAAGGGCATTTACAAAACATTATAAATTTGCGTGAAAATTCAAAGTGCACATTCGTTGTATATAAGATAATACGACAGTAGTAAGAACATAATTTTGAATTTCGAAATCTTGTTGCAGTATTGAGTTCATTCAGGGAGAGTAAACTTATGCCACCACATATTTTGTGCCCGAGTTGTTCTTTTTTTAGAACATTGAAACATTTCGACATAAAATATTTGAATTTAAGAAGAATTTGACCCACATTGAAGTTTACAGTAAGATTTTACACCAATTTTACACCAATACATCAGCATCAGCATTTTGCAGCAGCTCGTAATAACTATAATAATCGTAAAGTCATTAAAAATAAATCTGTTTTTAGTGGCCCATATATTTTCAAACATTTAATTTACAACTAATAATAAAAATCCATGAATGTCAATCTCTGAGCATACGAATTGCATTCCACATGCAATACAGTATATAAATGTAACTGCATCTCGAATCTCTGGCAGTAACGGTCCTAAGGTGCAGGGAATTTTCAGCTAATAGTAAGTAAACGCGCACTGCCAACATAGAACAGTAATTACCTCCCGCGAGAACACGAGTGTATTATTTTATCATGATATTCATCTCAAAAGCAAATTTATTCCTTCCTTTCAGCGAGAATTTCGCAGAACCCGACCGAGCAACGCAAAGAAGACTACTTGCATGTGCCGACTGGGCAACTAAATCATAACCCACAGCGATCTCATTATATCCAAGCTATTTCGGGACCCTAACCCTGCAGACTAAGTAGCAGCTTAGCCGTGCTTTTTTGCTCCACCCACTACTCCAAGCCGAGCTCGCCGCGCTTTCACGGCCTGCCCTCTGCCTGCTCTGCCCTGGCTTGGCCTTCTGGTCGAACGCCGCCGGCCGCGGTTCAAAGCCGTGCCTGCCTACCGTGCTGCTACTTAATGCATTTTGGTTAAAACCGCACCGAACCCAAGGAACTCTCCCGCCCCCGCCCTCAACTGGTTGTGAAGCTTTAAAAAAGGCAAATGCAGGAGGGATGAAGGCAAAGCGTTGTTGTGCAGGTGTGAGGCAGGTTCCCTATCGCTGGGCGTGTGTGTGTGTGTGTGTGTGTGTGTGTGTGTGTGTGTGTGTGTGTGTGTGTGTGTGTGTGTGTGTGTGTGTGGTTGTGTGGCGGGGGATGGGAAAGCTGGTGGCCCGCCGAGCGTGGCGGGCCTGGCGGTAATATGGTTTACTGCCTCTAAGTAGCATCGGTTACAGTTATTTAGGCGGCGCCACAGAGGCGATCGCTGGTTTACTAGGTTATTAAGAACAAAACAACGACAGTAACAACAACAAATCTACCTATGATGTACACGATCTTGTAGTTGGTGGTGGAGCTTGAGTACCCCCGTAAGTCTGAGAGCTATGTCGGCTTGCCACTGGTAGGGCCTCCCATGGTGAAGAGGCAACACCCATTGAACCAAAAACGTTTCCATTATGAAGGAGAACACCCTTTAAACTTCGCTTGGAAGCATCAATGAACAGTCTCCGCTCACTTGGATCATAGTTTGCAAGTCCAAGTTTCAGCGTAAGTTCTTTCACATTATTGCAATATACAAGGTAGCTATCTTCGGAGATAAAGGGTTTAAATTGTATTTCGCGTTGTCTGAACTAATAGAATGATGTTTTTGGACAAATAGAAAACAAATAGAATGGTATTTTATAGCTTCTTATATGTTGAATTTTGTAACCACATTACGCCTATGAATTTGTCTTAAATTATTCTAGCAATTTTCTATAGATGATAAAGATGTTTTAAGAATTTTTTCAGGCATTTAAATCCGATTTTCACCCTTACAAACAACAAAAGAGAAGGGAAAAATAGAAAAAAATTCCGTCGTTGAGACACGTGTTAGTTACCACCTACCAGGATTGTCTACTGCAGAACGTGGATGTTTTAACTAGAGTGAATTAAATGACTTGGTGAGAGATCTTGCTCTCTCCCAGGAGATAACTGAGTTGCTGGGGTCCAGACTCCAAGAAAAAAACTGCTTTGTCCAAAAACATCATTCTATTGGTTCAGAAAACAAAATAGAATTCATACTCCTTTTCTCCAAAGATGGCTACCTTGTATATTGCAATAATGTGAAAGAATATATGTTAAAACATGGACTTCCAAACTATGATCCCAATGAGTGGAGACTAAACTTCGCTTGGAAGAATCAGTAAACAAAGGGTGTTTTACTTTATAATGAGAACGTTTTTGGTTCAATGCCTGTTGACTATTCACTGTTCCGCAAAGAATCCAATTTGCAACTAATGTTATTGCAAGTGAACTACAATGAACACAACTGGCAATTTTAAAGTTTTTACCATGCTGCTGGGTCAAGAATCTGATTTTACCAAATGTCCGTGCTTTGTTTGCCTTTGGGATAGCAGAGTGCGAGTTGATCACTGAAATAAAGAAGACTGGCCACTTCCAGAAAGTTTGGAAGTCGCTTGTATGAATGCTGTGCGTCAAAGCCTTAGGAGTCCTTCTAAAGTTTTGCTGCCACTTCCCCCCATTAAGCTTGGCTTAACGAAACAATTCGTTAAAGCTTTAAATAAGGAAGGACAATGTTGCAAGTACCTATGTGAGGAATTCCCGATACTATTTGAAGCAAAGTTAAAAGTAGGTAAAAACACCATGGATGACAAGGAGAAAGCAGCATGGATAGCTTTCTGTGAAGTTGTTTCAAAATTTCTTGGTAACAACAAGTATCCCAATTCCCGAAACATTGTGGCTAGCATTCTTGAAGCACACAAGGAACTTGATTGCAACATGAGTATGAAAATTCATTTCCTGTTTTCTCACCTAGATTATTTGCGTTAATATTTGGAATTTTTGAGCGAGGAACAAGGATATACTGGAGTTCGAAAGGAGGTACCAGGGACGGTGGGGTATCTGTATGCATGCAGCCTATTGTTGGACAAACATAAAACAAAAAGGAACAGGAGTACTTTCTCACGTAAGAAGCAACGGGTGTGATATACGTGTTTCCAATAGAGAAAAAAAACGACAAAATAAAGCAAAAACTTTCTAGTGACATATATTAACAACCATACCCATTAATTCCAGAAAGTTTTGTATTTTAAATAATAATTTTCATTCAAATAAAAAGGATTATGAAAACGTTTATTATGAAATTCGCGAAATTATACAATATATATGAAGTGATTTCGCACGAAAACTTTATGTGGTAGAAGTAAACTGTTTGAAATTTTGGATTCAGAACATCGACATTATATAAAATCACGTTTTTTACTTTAGCCAAGAACCAAGAAAATTTTAACCCGCAGACTAGTGTTATTATTATTATTATTATTATTATTATTATTATTATTATTATTATTATTATTATTATTATTTCCTATTTATTCTAGATATACATTGATGCCGGGGTTCTCAAAATCACCCAAGGCATAGTTTGCACGTAAAGTGGAACAAGTATTTTGTTTTTTATATCCGTCAAATCAGGCTTAAGAACTTATGGACTATATTTGCTGTTCCCAATAATGCGGCTTTTTGAATTGTCCGTATATGTACTTTTCAGTCAATTCTGACTTCCTCGCGATCTCTTGCCATACCTTGGTGACCAATCCATTCGCTGACACCACTACTGGAAGCACTTCCACTGCGCGCGATACATACATGTCCTTCAATTCAACAGCCAGGGGTTGGTATTTCCTCTTTTTTCCAGCAACAGTTATTACAAGCCGGTCATCTGTAGGAACCGTAACATCAATGATGCATGATGTTTTAGATATTTTATCAAGCAGAACAATGTCTTGTCTATTTGCTGCCACTGTTCGGTCAGTGAAGATTACACTAACTCACAGAATTCGAGCTCGATCATTGCTGATTACTTGCTCAGGTTTGCACTTATAATATGGTTGTTCACTCTCAACGAGGTCGTATCTCTTGGCAAGGGCTTGGATGGATTACTTTGACGACGCAGTTGTGTCTCTTAAGGTATTCTATTTGTGCTAATGCGGGGCATCTACAGCAAATATGCTGGATTGACTCGTTGGTGGATTTACATAGGCGACACCGGCTATCAATTTGATGACCCATGATGAATTTTTTATAAGCTCTGGTTTTGACTACTTGGTCTTGAAAGGAGAAAAGGAATCCTTCCGTCTCACCGAAGAGGCCCCCGGTTCGAAGGCACTCCACTGAGTTTTTCTTATCAATATTCTCCGAAGTTAAATTTGCAAAAAATCTACCATGAAGTTCCTTTCTTTGCCAGATATTCACGCGGTCTTGATGCTTCAGGTAATCAAATTCTTTACTTGGTTGTGCCAGACATAATGGGGTCATATTTCTATCTTGATCACAGATAGCTTTGTGAACAGACGAGTTGATAGAGGGAAAGTACCGACGCAGCTTTTCTTCTTGCTGTCGGCACAGTGCCTCCAAGTTAAGGAGTCCTCTTCCTGCAGTACAGCCTATGCACTGAACTCTTGAGGGTGGTGCAGTCGATGCCTTGTAAGTGTAATTCTTATTTTCCTGTCGAAAGTCTGCAAGGATGTTTCTGTCCATTTTATTACATCAAATGTGTAAGGTGCTATGGGAATAGCCCAAGTATTAATAGCAAATATTTTGCTTCTTGAATTGATCCGCGTTTTGCAGATTTTATTTACTCTCGATAGCACGTTCTGTACAATTTTGTTCCTAACGTCTGAATCAAAAATTCCCAGCAATTGTAGCATTTCCAGATATTTGTAGGAGTCTTCAGTGCCGATATTTTTAATAATTGTGTCACCAGATATTTGCATATTTTGTTCATTTTGGACTTGCCCGTAGACAACATAGCGCATTTTTCAATCCCAAACTCTAAACAAACTGCATTGCTGAAACTCTTGACCAGTTCGAGCTCGTTTTGTAAGTGATCTCTATTAGAAGCATATAGTTTGAGATCATCCATGTAGAGCTGGTGCGAGATACGAACATCAGGGTTTTTCTTCTATAAGTACCCATATCCTGATTGTCTGAGCATTCTGCTCAAAGGGGTGAGTGCTATATAAAACCATAGCGGGCAGAGGCTGTCCCCTTGAAAGATTCCACGACGAATTGCAATATCTTCCGTCACGTAACAGCAGGTTCCCTTCTTAATCTGCAAATGAGTTTTCCATTCTGACATGCAGTGCTTCAAGAAAACGATCAGTCTTCGATCGATTTTATACAAGTCGAGTACTCTTAAAAGCCATAAGTGAGGTACCGAATCAAAGGCTTTTTTGTAATCTATCCAGCCAACAGAAAGATTGCGCTGGTTCTTCCGTACTTGCTGCGTAATTACACTATCGATCAATAATAATTCCTTGCATCCCATACTTCCCTTGCGACACCCATTCTGTTCAGGAGTCAAAATGTGCTGGTCGACTAAATGACTGTACATTCTTGAAGATATTATGGAAGTCATAATTTTATATAGTGTTGGCAGGCAAGTGATCGGTCGACAATTTTTTGGCTGGGATCTATCACCAGCTTTGGGCACCATATACGTTCTGCCTGTCAACAGGTACTTTGGGAATATAGTTGGATCTAGCAAAACTTCATTGAACAGCCGAGTCAGGCATGGATGCGTGGCAGTGAAATACTTCCACCATACATTTTGGATACCATCTGGACCTGGCGACTTCCAATTCTGTGTTCTCTGTACTGCTGTTTTGATATCAGCA
Organism: Teleogryllus occipitalis; assembly: GCA_011170035.1. NCBI lineage: Eukaryota > Metazoa > Arthropoda > Insecta > Orthoptera > Gryllidae > Teleogryllus > Teleogryllus occipitalis. Next base: position 66,136 of record BLKR01015145.1, on the reverse strand, counting down.
AGGGAAATTTCAAAGGGAGGCATCTCGTCGATGTTAAGATAAAATTCTATTTCCACCTGCAGCCAGTAGGCTCCTTCATCGTGTTGCTTTGGTTTAGCCCAGATATCAGTCCAATACTGAACCAGGGATTTGCTACTCGGAAATTGCCCTTGATGGTCTTCATTGTTATTTTGCAGCAGTCTATAAAATTTCTTCTGGTTGAAAGCAAAGGCTGACTGATGTCGGTGTCTCTTTGCTGCTTCATCATAACGCCTAATTCTCTCACCCAGTGCAGCTAGTGCTGCAGTTTCAGACGTTCCTCTTCATCTTTCAATCTCCTATCCAGATCCTTAAGGTTCATTCGCAACTTCATTCATTTAGCAATTGATAGTATCCCATTTCTCACTTTCTTAGGTACTTTTCCTTTCCCTGCGAAGTACGCTGTCAGATGACTGATTTCCTTCCTGGATTTATTAATTTTGGAAATGATTATTTTCTTCCATGTTGGTACGAATTCATTCTTAGAGCTGGAGTCTTTGGATGTTCTGCCATTTTCCCGTCTAATTTTTCTGCCCAAAACAGAGCAAACTGCCAAAGCGGCACAGTGAACTGCGTCAGACAGTTCTTCTAACAAAATCATATGCGATAATGTATTTTAAACTATGGAATTCATTTCTTTACAAGTGCGTAAAAATTCGCACTCCCAATGATCTTAGGTATACGAGGTCGTTTCTAAAATGGGACACCTTCGTACATAATACGGTATTTCTGGAAACTTTCCTTTAATTCATTGATGAGATGTACATTACCTAATGGACTAGCTTGATTTTCAGCTACATGATCCCTTTCAAGAAGTCTTCCTTCTTCTTCATGATCCTCGTCATGGAGTGGAGTCTCTGATGGTGTGATACTTTACATTTGCATAGTTATTTGTTGTTTAAGTCTATTCAATTCGGCATCTGAAAATACACGTCGCCTTTGAATGACTGTAAACTCGTTGCTCATTCAGTGTGCTGTCTGGATACATTTTTTCTATTCCGCGTGCATCCTTACTCTAAACCCTTCATACTCCGTTTCCACTTTCGTGCTAATATAGTACGCATGCATTATTATTATTATTATCGTCGTCGTCATCATTATCATACAATGAAAAATTAGCATAAGTGACGAGCTTAATGTACTATTTGAGGTGGCTGAATACTCACCCAAGGTAAGAACTCGACCACGCACATAAAGGAGAGGAGCAGTAGCAGCAGCTCACCCACGCCTAAGCTCAATGCACTCACCACATCTCTGGAACATAGATTGCATCAACACTGAATGAACTGGATTAAATCGAGAAACGAAACATTTCTACACTTTCTTCTCATCACCAGAAATCTAGATAGAAATTCAAATTTTCAGTGAGAATGCTTTATTCGTGTTCCTGATTATTAAATTGTGTTCTGAAAATGTTACCCTTACTTTTAAATTTCCCGCCAGTTACTCCGGACGCACAGCTTGTGAACTCAAGGAACTCAGTTACATTGCCTTCGACCTTGACATGTCTGTTGTAAGTGGTAAAAACTGTCATATTTCTTTAGCAGTTGGTTAAAATTGCATAGCCAAAAGACATGGTCAAAAGATTCAGGCCTTTCACCACATTCACAAATTCCACTACAGAAATTCGATGTCCATACGAACTTGATATAAACTGGTTATATAAAAGAGACGTATGGTTGCTTCTAATTCGTTTAAAACTGAGAACGACTTGCGTGGAATATCAAACACGTAAAACCAAGATTTCTTACATGTATGTATTTAGTGTTATTGGGTTGGTAGTCCGACTTCGCCGGCCAGCTACCGGTGTCCCCATGCCTAAGCCTCGTTAAATTCCCATGCCTGGGGGTAAGAGCGGAATGAGGGGAACATGACGTATCCTCTTCACCGTAACTAGCAAGATCCGCCTGCTTGAGCTTTTCTTCGTCACACAGCTACAGAAACTGGGACGATTTTAAAGGAAAACTACAACCCTATAGCCTCGAACAGGAATCGAACCCGGGACCATAGCACGGGAAGCTAGCACGGGAAGCTAGTAGCAAGAGGATGGTCTTGCCCCATCCTCTTGCAAGCTGCCATCTATCGCCACCCAAAATGCATTTTTTAAAAAAAAAATATCTTTTCTCTGGAATCTATTGACTTTTGCACATTTCCTTCGATTTATATACATGATTGTATGAGTGAAAGTGCATCAAATGACTTTGAATGAAGTTTTTCGACAACTCAAGAGATTCATGTGAAAAAGAGCTTCAAATATCGCATTTACAGTAATGCTGAATCGCCAATTTCTTATAAACGTCTTCAAATTTCTCAATTAAAATTTCTATTTAGGACAAGGTTTTACTCTTCTTTAATATTTTTGAAGTAATATTTCGGTTCTACAATTAGGAAACCGAAAAGTTGAGAAAATTTAAAAAAGAATGTACTTTGTGCGACGATAGATGGCTGCTGGTAAGAGGATGGGGCAAGACCGTTAACCAAGTCCACACCAAGGAAATTATAAAACTTTACTCGTAGTAAGTCTGTACCATTCTGTAGCACCACAGATTACTTTCTCGTATACGTACGAATATGCGGAGTATTATATGAAAAAAGAGAAAGTTATGTAATACTGCGGAAAAACGATTTGGAGATTTCCACGGAAATATACGTTTTGGGGTCCCCTTATACCGAAAAAGTGGTTTTCTTTTAAACGTCCGTCCATCCGTCCGTCCTTCCGTATGTCTGTCTGGTGTATGTGAACAACACTAACGCCTAAAGCATGCGTAGGATTTTTTCCAAATTGAAGATGCACCTGCCATTAGGTTTCGAGGGCTAGGTGGCTAAGCTATTTGCTTTCTCTTCTCTTTCTTTTCACACCAGTTTCTTTGCCCATTCTTACTCCTCTACTCTCTGAGATTCTTTATCATCTTCAGTTTTCTTAGTAACGAGTTCCCCCCAAGCCAAGGTGTAATGCGACCCGTGCCGAGGGCTAATAGGGGTTTCTGCGTCTCGAACGGAGCCTACAGGATACCAGGCGACCTCCTGTAGTAGTTAGCCTTACCTATTCATGCGGGGCTCTGCATAGGTGGACAACTATCGCTAGCTACTTGTGGGAACTGGATGGATTATGAACACAAAACTGGCTCTGAAAACAATAAAAAAATGAAAAATGTGCAAGAAAAAAGGATCTCCAACTCAGGATGACTGTTCAGAAAATCAAAAGAAAGAAGCATATCGTTTACAAGGAGTAAGCAACTGACTCTAGAAGAACTACAAGAAAAGTTAAATGAAGCTTATCAAATAATATACCAATTGAGAGAAGAAATTTAATTAAAAAGGGACAAGCAAAGGTAGTGGAAAACACTGGAAGAAGTACGAGTACCAGTGAAGGGAAATATCACACTGACTCTCCCGAATTTGACTTAGAAAAACAGGAGAATAAGAGGCGAAAAGTGTACAGGAAGGGAAAGGCTTCAACTTCCCCAAGGGAAATTGTGGTAAAGGAAAACTCGTCAATAGAGAAAGCTTTGCATTCTCTGAAGGATTGTGTCTCCAATCCTTCCACTTAAAATGCGGCTGAAGTATCCAAATTAAACACACCAGGGTTCAATAAACAATTTATTGACAAAACCAGGTACAAAGCCGTAGTGCCGAATAACCAGGAGAACTTGCAGAGAGAACGTACTACTCGCGCACCTTTTCTTGAACGATGACCTTGCTTCCCCCTCCCTGGAGCCATAAACAGCTGAAGGCAAAAGCTCGCAGCGAGCACTGATGACAACATTCCAAGCATTACAACTTCGTTGGCGCGAAACAGAAGCTAGTCAAAACTAGTTGATTTCATAGACGAGAACTACTGTTCAGCTTTATTATCATTCTCTAAAGAAATGTCTGAGGCAGGTCCAGGACCTTCAAGGAAGGCACCTAAAACTCCTATCTACTGTCCCTACTGTTGCCTACCCAGAGCGATGACCTGGCCGCACACATAGCGGGTTTGACCATCATCTACCAAAGGTTGACATTACTGTAAATACTCTAGTGGCTGTCTTTGTAACTAATACCCCCACTCCGCCCGCATTTCGTCAATCTATCGTTCAAGAAAAGTTGCGCGAGTGGTAGCCGTGTCGTCGTAAACCAAGAGATATACCAAGAAATGCCGAGTCACCAAATAGCAGAAGGGAAGTCCGAAGTCGTAGCACAGCTTTCGCCGTCTCTCTCTCTCTCTCTCTCTCTCTCTCTCTCTCTCTCTCTCTCTACACACAATAACACCACTAAATCACCAGATCGTCACACTACCACAGTCGCTCGCTATCTGCCTCAGCGTTGCGCCGAGGCCCTCTTATAGCGGCCCCGGGCCGTAGGCCCGTTGACTGGCTGCGTAGTAGGGGCGGGGTCGAGTTTCACCCCGCTCGCTCAGGCGTGACGGCCGCGCTCAGCCGGGCACCGCTGGCCCGCGCTGGGTGTTGCCCACTGCCGCCAGGGGCGGTAACGCCCTGCTGACGTCACTCCGTGGCGGCACTTTTAACTACTTGCGGCCGGTCACGACAGCGGCAATGTTTAAGACTATTATGTAAAAGAAAAGCAAAATCCCACCATTTAACCTAATTAATGTCCATAGTTATAAGGTAATAGAAATAACGAATTAAAGAAATATCCACCTCCAGTTATTACAAAGGGCAATATGAAATAAATCTGTACAGTGATGAAGATTTTAAGATAATGACTAATATTTTAGAGAAAAATAATATAGAATGGTTTAATTACCAAAATACGCAGAATATACCAGTTAAAGTCATGATGCGAGTACTCGATGGGGAGGTAGACACAGAGAACAGCAAGGTAGCCTTACAAAATGAAGGCTTTGAAATAATGGATGTATTTAACATACAAATCAACAAAGATCCTCTAAAAAATAAAGATGAGAAAATTAAGGTGAAAGCACCGTTTCACGTGCTTACATTTGAAAGCGGTGAAGATCCAAGAAAAATGTTTGGAATAAACACATTCCTTTAACGAAAGAAAGAACAGAAGAACTGCGGTCCAAACATGACGTTGTTAAGCAGTGCAAAAAATGCAAAGGGTTTAATCACACCAACAATTATTGCCATGGAAAGATGTACATGTTAAATGTTACGTTAAATGAAAATCATCCCAATAAAATTGCAATAAAGGAAAAATGAGAACGCCAAAATGCGCAAATTGTAAGCAAATTGGACATGTCGCTAGTTACAGAGGCTGTCCCGTAGCGGTTAAATCTCAAGAAGCTAGAACAAATTTACTTAAAGCCCGAAAACTTAAACATAAGAAACAAGAAAAAGAAAACTTTTTGTTTCAAATACAAAATAATATGGGAGTTGTAAAAGAAACAACTCTTGAAAGAACAAATAATAGAGAAGCTGAACATAAGAACACTCAAAACAAAAAAGAAACGTACGCCCCAAAAACTTGTTAGAAACAAAATTCGAGACCGTAGAGAGCCAGAGAAGAATCAAACAGTAGAAAGTATGTTACAAGAGATAATGCAAATAATATTAAATAATCAAAGTAAAGTTGAAAAGCAGTTAGAAAGCCTAGATAAGCGGGTTAAAGGACTTGAAAACGAAGTAAAAGTGACAGATAGTATCAGGATTTCACTTTGGAATGCTAATGGTCTTAAACCACGTTTAAATGAACTAGAAGTATGTTTAAATATCCAAAAAATTGACATATGCTTAATTTCTGAAACTTTTTTTTCAAATCAATCTCATCTTAAAATTAGAGTCTATAAATGCTATCATACGGCTCATCCGGAAAATATAGCGAAAGGTAGTGCTGCAATATTTGTTAAAAATATTGTTAACCATGACGAAGAACCAAGATTCCAAACAGAATGGACGCATGCAGCAACAATAAAGATTTCTACAAAAGAACATAAATATATAGTCTCTGCAATCTACAGTCCACCGAGACATTATATTAAAAAAGAACGCTACATGGAATTCTTTATAACTTTACGTAATTACTTCATTGTGCGAGGCGCAAAACAAATTTTCAATGCAGAACATAAATTTTATGGTTCAAGATTAACTAACACTAAAGGCCGACAACTTTATAAAGCTGGTAGTGATTTGAAATGTACTTTTCTTTCTGGTGGTGGCTGTACATATTGGAGATCTTCATAAACTTTCAGATCTGATTGACTTTTTTGTTGTGAAAGATATATCTTCAAACTATATTAAAGTAGAGAATTGTTACGATTTGTCTTCAGACCACAGCCCTGTAATACTAATACTAAGTAAAACTATAATTAATAAAACCATTCAACCAACTCTTGGTAACAAATTTACAACCTGGGAAGCGTTCAAAGAAGATCTAGATGAAACAATCGAACTAAATGTCCCATTGAAATTAAAAGAGGAACTTGATAAAGAAGTGGAGAACTTCATAAAACTGGTTAAAAAAAAGTAAAGGAATATACCCCAAATATTGAGAAACCTCTCATGGGTAATAATTACCCACGAGAAATCAAAGAAAAAATTGAAGAAAAGAGGAAGGCACGAAAAGTATGGCAAATGACTCGTTATCCATTTGATAAAAATGTTTTGAATCGTCTTATTCATGAATTAACAGCAGTAATAAGGAAACATAAACAAGATTCTATCAGCAATTACTTAGAATGACTCACTGCTGATATTATATCGGATTATTCCTTATGGAAAGCCACTAGAAAAATGAAGAGACCTATTGTACAATCACCATCACTGCGCAAATCCGACCTTACATGGGGGAGAACAAATGAGGAAAAAGCAGAAATGTTTGATCACCTAGAATATACATTTCAACATTTTTCTCGTCAAACAGCAAACGATGTCACCCCAGTTGATGGTGATGAACAATGTGAACTAAAATATGTTACTCCAAAAGAAGTCCAAAAGGAAATAAACACTAACATTCATTTCACAAAAGCACCTGGTTATGATCTGGTCACTGGAAAAGTATTAAAAGAACTTTCAAGAAAAGAAGTAATAAAACTTGCTAGTATAATTAATGCTTTGTTTTGACTGAAATACGTGCCGAAGCAATTTAAACTAGCAGAGATTATCAAGATCCCCAAACCTGGAAAACCACCAGAAGAAGTAACCCTTTACAGGCCCATCTCTCTTTCAGTGCTTTCTAAGCTTTTCGAAAAACTGTTTTTAAGACGACTCCAAATAATTATAGAAGAACGAAGATAAGTCCTCTCTCATCAATTTGGGTTTCGAGAAAAGCATTTAACTATCGATCAAGTATACTTTAGTACAGATGTCATTGAAAAATGTTTCGAAGAAAAGAAGCTCAGCTATATTTTTAGACATTGCGCAGGCTTTTGATAAAGTTTGGCATCGTTTGGAGAATAGGGGAAGACTTCAAAGCCAGACCTCGCTAAGGAAAAAAAAAGCTACGAGAAAGTCTGTGCAATTCTGTAGCACCTCCAGTTACTTTCCCGTATACATACGTATATACGGGAGTAATAAACGTAGTAGAGAGAAATTTATGTAGTGGTGCCGAAAATCAATTTCGAGAATTCAACGAAAACACACGTTTCGCGGTCCCCTGATACCGAAAAAGAAAGTCCGTCCGTGTGTCTGTCCGTCTCTCCGTCCGTCTGTCTCCGTTCGTCTGTGAAACTACTAGCGCTAACCATGCGTACGATTTTTTTTTTTCAAATTGAAGAAACCAGAGTCCATCTGGCTCTGGTTGAAACTTTGAGATTTGGAAAAACATTCTTTAAAATTTGGGGGGTACTTTACATGAAGACCCCCGGACATTTTAAATTTTCTCAAAAACAGCTCCAAATTTTTGAAATATCTTGTAAAAATACTGTACAATACTCTTATAAAAGTGACATAGGTTCGGTTTTCACGGTTAACTCAGATTTGTCGAAACTTTTGAATTTTTTTCGGCGTCTTCCTACAACTACAAAAGTGAAGATAGAGATTTTTGTACAAATGAAATTTGTTCTCCAGAAATAGTTCTTTCATTACGGTAAGGTAAATGTTATTGAAAATTTTAGTTTTCGTGTAAGAGTGCGTGCACTATTTGCAATTTTAAAATATAAATACAAGATATACATAATAATTACTACACAAGATAATACATAAATTATAAAAACAAGATTTTTTTTAAAACGGCTCCATTTTTTAAAAATTTTGCTAAGGTTAGTACTAAACGAACCCTATAAGATGACATAAACTTGATATTGCTCTATCCTTTTGTTTTTTCAAAAATTAGAAAAACAACTGACTTGACTCTCACGGCGGTAATGTTTACATTAGAGGCGACTTCTTCACATTAATAGAATGATGAGTACATGTGCTATCAAATTTCTCGAAAACCCAACAGTTTTCTGAGAAAATGAGCTGAAAATTCTGTATTTTCAGAACAGCTGAAACAACATTTCCTCAAAACTAGGATCCAAAATTTTTCTAGGTCCAAAATTCACAAGTGTAATTTTTTACAATTATCTTTCAGGCCGTTAAAATGCACATTTCCACCGATTTTTCCCTTAAATGAAATTTGTAGCTCATCATCAGTTCTTTTAATGTCATGTACACATTTTGGAAAATTAGAGTAGTTTTCGCTTAATATTGCCTGCAATATTTGCAATTTTATAAAATATCAAATACAATATTTTCTCAAAAACGGTTTCAAATTTTTTCCTTTAAATTTTTGGTAGAGTTAATGTCAAATGTACCGTATTCGATGACATAAATATCATATTGCTCTATTCTTTTGATTTTTCAAAAATTACAAAAATTTAATTTTTTTACTTGCCTCTTACGTCGGTAAAACTCAATAGATTCCTGTGAAAAAGAGCTTCAAAATTTGACATTTAAAAGCATTTACAGTAGTAACCATTTTCTTAAAAACGGTTTCAAATTTTTAAATGAAGATTTCTATTAGGAAGAGTTTTTACTCTTCTTTAATATTCTTGAAGTGATATTTCGGTTCTACAATTAACAAACCGAAAAAGTTGAGAGAATGTGAAAAAAATGCACTTTGGGTGACGATAAACGGCAGCTGGCCAGAGAATGGAGCAAGACCTTGAAGCCAGACCATACAAAGGAAATTTGAAAACTTTACTATGAGAAACTCTGTGCCATTCTGTAACAATTTTAGTTATTTTTGTTTTTTTGGTAATAGTTTCAATTATAATTATTTTTGTTCTGTAAAATTTATTTTTTTAAAATTTGCATGCTTTTCAATGAGGAAAGGTGATGTACAATCCAGAAGCTGACTGCCCTTGTAGATAATTTTCGTGATGACCTCCAATCTAGTCCTGTCACATACGAGAGCAGTACCGTAAACAAGAAACCACGGACTGCGCGCGATCCTGTGTTTGGCAATCTTTCTTTGCTTCCGTCCTCAGAGTCGGGCAAGAAGTTTTCATTCCCATGTGATGGACTGATTGATGTTTCGCGACGCGTCAACTGTTATGGTCATTAGTTTCGTTAGTGTAGTAAATGTTTTATTTCGGGAGGTATTCGTTGGTGGATGGCGAGATCCGGCGCCGACTGACAAGTCGACTTGGTGCATCATACCTCCGGACACCTCCGCGGCTGAGGCAAGATCTGAGCTCCAGACTGGTTGCCTCACATGTATGGTAGTGTAGTGCATGTAAATGTAAGTGTAAGAAGAAAGGATGACAAGGAAGAGGAAGGAAAATTCGCGCGCTATCCATGGCTCGTTTCAGAGAGTACTACTCCGGCATTTGCATGGGTACTGATCTGAGAATCCATGGAAAATTACCGATCGAAGCAGCCTGCCGCTAGAAGCCATGCCATCAACAGGCTGCGGCAGTATTGCCAGTCTGCAAATATAATGCCAGTTCTGGACTGCAGTGCCATTGCACATGATAATCAAATGACTGGTATTCCCTCGAGCGCCAGAGAACCGTCGTCCGCGCCCTGCAGGCAAGGGCAGTGTTTGCGCCGCTGCGGAATCCCTCCCTAATGGCATTGCCGGGAGATGTGTGCCAATAAACAGATCGGCGCGGCGCTCAATTGAGGTGATTGAATTATCCCATGACGTCCGTGTTATGCTCTGGCTACTCGTCGATTCCATCGACAGGTGAACGCCGCTGTTGTTGTGGCCAAGGAGTGCACTTCATTACGCACCAATGTGTATAGCGCAGAAAAAAGCGAAGGACTCGCCACAGTGAACCGTTTTATCTTATTATCTACATCTGTACTTTTCCTCCCTACACTGTACTAAAGAGAGGAAATGTAGTGGATCACATTAAAAATGCTATTAAGGCTTTTTTGAGCTGTAACCATCCGCACTGACCGAGATTAAGATATATTAGAGCTGTTACAAAGATGATTAAGATGGGTGCACATGGCGAGGAGATACACGGTACTTTGTGCCTGAAAATCGGTACGGCCTTGGGTGCATGGATGGACGTATGTAGCTCCCACAACTGTGTCAGATTAGAAGCTTTTATACTGTTCTTGCTAAATACGCCAGAAATAAGATGTAAATGTGCCGTTCCGTAGATTGATATGATCTTTTAATTTTTGTATCTAACAAAACCCCCTGATAGTTTCAAAATTTTCTTAAAAATGACTGCGATATTTTTCTTGAAATGTTTTGCTGGAGAAAGTATAGCCGATGGCGCAGAATATGGGTGATATTCTATGCGGTCAAAACGTTTTCACAGCTACAACCATGGCTGGACACATGACCAATCCTGGAATCTTAGCCAAGCGGCTCTTATCACTGGCTTTCGCTCCAAGTTTTCGACACTTTTCCCTCCCTCCCCTCGAAGATTTTCTTTCTCGTTATCTCAAAAGGGCGGAGCAATTTCTGAGTTGTGAGTGATCAGCCTGCTGGCTTGTTCCATAACTTTTTGTTTACTGGACCGTTCATTGTTGAAGCCATCCCATGCCCAAATGTATGCCTCATGAAAGATTTAAATGACCTCCCAGCAGGGAAATATAACTTTTATAATCTGCGACCACTCAAAGATTAAGTTGTTTTCTCTTTTTAATCACAGACTGTCAATTTCTGAACAAAATTCATGAGTACCTTATGCTCACGGAACAGTTCCCGGTTGCTGAGTCGTCAGAATTCAATGAAATGTTTTTTATTTGTTATTTGATTAAATAAACGTTAGATAATAGTGTCTTATTTAAGTAAAGATTTATGCTAGGATTTTAAGAATATTTTATTTTTATTAGTGATTTTTTATTCAGCTTTCTTGTGATAATTACTAGATGTGATTTTAATATTCGGTACCGCCTTTTCTTTCTATTCATTTTTGACGAGATAATAATCCACCTTTTCAAAATTATGATTTTTTCAAACTCTTTTATCTCTATCCGACGGAGAGGGCCAATGTGACGATACCGATATCTCATCTTTATCTTACCGATATCTCATCTATGTGACGATATCTCATCTTTAAACAGGCATAAAAGCTGTGTCGCAAAATACGTGTTCGAGGATGTTTGCGCCGGTTCCTGGGCGAAGGGTCAATTAGCTACGCGCAGCTGCGACTTTCTGCGCCACGGCGGCGCCCAGAAGAGGGAGGGGTTTGTTTAGCTAACTCACCCCTACGGCCGCGGTCTCTCCCTGGAACTTCGGAGAACGCCGGGACTCGGTGTCGTCGCGGCCCCACCAGTAAGTTTATTTACACCAAATGCTGTACGAGTATATAGTTAATGTATTTATTAAATAATCACAGCAAACTCGCTGTTTGAACATTTTCCCACTTTTACCCTCAGATTAACTATAAAACGTCCTGACCGATTGGCGGAGAATTTAGTAAGGTGTAGCCAATCACACAACTTTTGTTGTAAGGTGTAGCCAATCACAAAGCCTCTGGCCAATCACACAACTTTTTTCAAAATTTTAACAGGTCCTTCTAGATCTTTTGGGTAATATGGCCTGGCAAGCTCGTCAAGCGCAGGCCTGGGGCAATCTCTCTAGCACCGGTCACAGGAGCCGCTCTCGGGCATCAGATGCGTCCGGGCGAGTGCTCGATAGAGAATCGGTCGGGCTGTTGCCCACGAAGTTAGTCGATCAGAGAGAGACGGGCGAGTGCCCCAGTATCTTGTTTGGGTCTATTGCTCACAAAGTTTTGAGTTTGTTCATAATTTGATTTTTAGTAGAGTTTGTTTCGTTAACCTACTAACACTCTGCTGTGCGCCGAAGTAATTATTCTCTCTACCCGGTCGCACTAGTATTGCACGTTCTTCTTAATTACGTGGCGTAATTTCGATTAAATGGGGAATATTATTAACCGATAAATATCACGCGGTCCGTCTCACAACTTGAAGCTGAGCAGTCGCGGCCTCGTTACGTCACGGCTGTAGAGTTGGAGGGCGGGCGGCGACCCACGGCCTCCGCCAGCAAAGGGATCCGGCCAACTCAGGGGAGCGCCCTGACCCCACCCTCATGATGAGAACGGGCAACGACTGAAGAAAGTGAATTTTCACAGCTGGCAGCGCGTCCGTCTGCAACTAAAGGGTGATATCAATGAAGCGCCGAGCCACGGCCTTCAGCAACGCCCCTCAGGCAATATTAATAACAAAGACTCTTGTTTGATTAAAATTGGAATAATTCTCAGGAAGCATTGGCCGCGCATTGGCTTTTTCCTAATTAATGTTCATCTTCAATTTTTTATTTCCTGTAATCTTAATTTATAAAATTTTATTGTATTGATTTTTGTACTTAGAATTAAAGGTTAGGGAAGGGAAAGTAGCACTGCTGAGCTCATGCACAGTCTTTTAGCAAACATTTTTAATAATTTTGGTAATTCTATTATATTTTTTAATTTGATTAAATTCCATGTTCTTTTTTAATCTTTTCTGCTCATTTCGAAAAGTAGCTACGTCCAACCACCACCCCTATTTCAGGCTCTTTACCGCCTATTGAGGTAACCGGCACCTTTTGTTTTGACTTGTCTTGCACGTCGGTAATACTTACGTTATAGGCAATTTCTTTAAATTACTTTATTAACGAGTACATGTGCGTTAAATAATGTCAAATTAAGTTTCTCGAAAACTCAGCAGTTTTCTGTGGAAATGAGCTCAAAATTCTGCATTTTCAAAAACGCTCAAACTCCATTTCTCAAAAATGATTACAAATTTTTCTTCAATTCTTTTCCAATGGAAATATTTGCACTGTTTAACATGACGTAATGGCTATTTTGATGTATTCATAAGGCGTAAGAGATATTTTTTTAAATATCCCTCACGCCGTTAAAATGCATATTGATCGATTTGTATAATTTATTGCACTTGTGAGTGAAAAATCTTCAAATGATTTCAAATGAAGTTTATCGATGGGATTTGAATTTCGCATTTATAGTAATTCTTAATCGCCATTTTCTTAAAAACAGCTGCAAATGTTTCAATTAAAATTTATATTTAGGATGCGACTTTACCCTTCTTTAATATTTTTCATGAAATATTTCGGTTCTACCATTAGGAAATATTATGATTGTATATAGTAGCATCCCGTTTCAACAATAACATATGTTTTCGTTATAATTTAAACTAGAGGTGCTATAGAATGGCACAGACTTTCTCTTAGCAATATTTTCCAATTTCCGTGGTGTGTATTGGCTTTACGGTCTTGCCTCATCCTCTTGCCAGCTGCCACCTATCGCCGCACAAAATACATTTTTTTGACATTTCCCATTTTGAACTTTTCGATTTCCAAATAGTGGAACGTAAATATTATTTCAAGAATATTAAAGAAGGCTAAAACCTTGTCCTAAATAGCAATTTTCCCAGAACAATTTGGAGCCGTTTTTAAGAAAATGGCGTTACGCGGTAATGTAAATGCGAAATTTGAAGCTCTTTTTCACAGGAACCTATTGAGTTTTCGAAAAACTTCATTTGAAGTAATTTGAACTTCCACTGACAAATTAAGTAATGCATACAAATCTATTGAAATGAGCATATTAATGGCATGAGACATATTTCAAAGAAATTACATTTGTGTAAATTTTGAAAAATAAAATTAATACACCAAAATGAACTTTACGACATATTAAATAGTGAAATTCACCATACCCTTTCAAAAAGTTTGAGAAAAATGTGGAGCCATTTTTGAGAAAATGACGTTTGAACGTTTATGAAAATGAGGAATTTTAAGCTTATTTTAACAAAAAATTGTTGAGTTTTAGGGAAACTGTACTTGACATTTTTTAAAGAACATGTACTCATAAATACAATAATGTAAAGGAATCGCCTCTAATATATATATATATATATATATATATATATATATATATATATATATATATATATATTGCCGACGTGAGAGAAGTCAAAGAAAAAACATCATTTTAACATTTTTGAAAAAACAAAAGAATAGAGCAATATGATGTTTATGTCGTCATATAGGGTACATTTGGCATTACATTTAACAAGACTGACATGGCCACACCAAGTAAATTAGAAAACTTTACTACGAGAACGTTTGTGTCATTCTCTAGCACCTCTAGTTAGTTTCTCGTTTACATACGTATAAGCGGAGTAATACACGTAGTATAGAGAAAGTTATGTAATTCTGGGGAAAATCTATTTCGAGATTTCAACGGAAATACACATTTTAGAGTCCTCTGACACCGAAAACGTGGTTCTTTTCAAAACGTCCGTCCGTCTATCAGTCTGTCCGTGTGTCTGTTGGTCCGTCCGTCTGTGAACAATGCCCGCGCCCAAAACACACGTACGATCTTTCGCAAATTGAAGAATCCTATGTCGATCTAGCTCTAGTAGAAGCTTTGAAATTTTGAGAAACATTCTTTAAAATTTGGGGATACTATACATGACGCTCCACGGATATTTTCAAAAATTTTTAAAGGACAGAGAGACGGACAGTACAGATGGACAGACGGATAGACAAACAGATGGACCGACGGATGTTTTGAAAAAAAAATACTTTTTCGGTAACAGGGGACCCCAAAACGTATTTCCGATGAAATTTCGAAATCGATTTTCCGCAGCATTACATAATTTTTTTCTATGCTACGCACATTACTCCCGTATATACGTATGTATACGAGAAAGTAAAAGTTTGGTACGAGAAAGTCTGTGCATTTGTGTAGCACCTCTAGAGTTACTTTCTAGTATACGTACGTATACTTGTAGTAATATACGAAATATAGAGAAAGTTATGTAGTGTTGCGCGAAAAAACGGCGGATTTTCGGCGGAAAAGAATTCATTGCAAGGCTCTGGTTGTGAAAAAAGTGCATAAAACCAGTTTCTAAACTAAGAAAAAAATCATGTAACACGTGGTTTAGCCAGAATCCCTGTGTTGTGGGTCCTTGATGCCGAAAACCCAATTGAAAGCAAAACGTCCGTCCGTCCGTCTGTTGACACTACTAGCGCCAGAACCGTAAGTACGATCTTTTTGCTAATTGAAGGATCCCGAGTCGATTTGGCTCTAGTTGAAGCTCAGAAATTTTGAAAAACATACTTTAAAAACTGGTATACTTTACATGAAGCCTCTCAGGCATTTTCAAAATTTTCTGAAAAACGGCTCCAATTTTTTTCTTTAAATTGCTTGTAATAATAGAGTAAAATACATTTATAAAGGTGGTATATTCCGATTCTCACCGTTAACTCTAAATTTTCGAACAATGCAAAAGTTTGATTTTTTTCTGCATCTTCCTACAGCTACAAAATTGAAGACAGATTTTTCCTTCTAATGAAATTTGTGGTGCATAATATGTTCTTTCAAAAAGGCCTAGTACATTGTTTTCGAAATTTTAGTAGTTTTCGTGCACTAGTGCATGCAATATTTCCAAGTTGAGAAATTGTTTGGGCGACTTTGGGCGACGATAGATGGCAGCTGGGCAGAGAATGGAGCAAAACCTTAGAGCCAGACCACACCAAGGAAATTAGAAAACTATTCTACAAGAAAGTCTGTGCCATTCTGTAGTACCCTCTAGTTAGTTTCTCGTATGCGTACGGAGTAATATACGTAGTATAGAGAAAGTTATGTAATGCTGCGCGAAAAAACAGCGGATTTTCAGCAGGAAAAATTCATTGCCGGGTCCTGATAACGAAATAGTAGATACTTTGCTAGTAGATAATCCAGTTGCTAAATTAAGAGAAAACTAGAGGTGCTACAGAATGGCATAGACTTTCTCGTACCAAATTTTTCTAAATTCCTTGGTGTTGTCTGGCTTTAAGGTTAGCTCCATTCTCTGGCCAGATGCCATCTATCGTCTCCCAAAGTACTTTTTTTTACAATTTCTCATCTTTTTGCATTCGTAGCAGTAAAACTTAATCACTTCTTCAAGAATATTAAAGAAGAGTTAAAACTCGTCTTAAATAGTTTTCATTGAAAAATTCGAAGTCGTTTATAAGAAAATTGCGATTATGCATTACTGTAAATGCGAAATTTAAGCTCTTTATTACAGGAATCTATTGAGTTTTCGAACAAGATCATTTGAAGTCATTTGAAGCACATCTACTCACAAACGTAATAATGCATACATTCAATGTAAATGCCCTTATTAACAGCCAGAGATATTTTTAAAAAAATACATTTGTGTAATTTTTGACAAAACAAAAGAAAACACCAATTTATACGTCATATAAAACTCTGCAGTTAGCACTATCCAATGGACAAATTTGAAGAAAAAAATTAGAGTCAGTTTTGAGAAGATGGCGTTTGAGCGTTTCTGAAAACGCGATATTTGGAGCTCATTTTTGTAGTAAACTGTTGAGTTTTCGAGAAACATTATTTGACATTATTTAAAGCACAAGTACTCATAAATATAATATTGTGAAGAAATAGCCTTTAATGTAAATATTAGCGACGTGAGAGATAAGTCAAATTAATGTCATTATTGAAAAAACAAAGAATAGAGTAATATGGCGTTTATGTCAGGAATAGGGTTTGTTTGGCACTAACCCTACCAAAAATTAAAGAAAAAAGTTGGAGCCGTTTTGAAAAATTTTGTTTTTGTTATTTTTTAAAATTGCAAATCTTGCACGCAATATTGCAGGAAGGCTACTAAAAGTTTTTAAAAAAATTCATGATCTTTATGAAAAAAACTATTTATGGGCAACACATTTCTTTTGAAGGAAAAATCTGTCTTTTAGTTGAAGCATTGAAATTTTGAACATTTTTTTAAAATTTTGGGCTACTTTACATAAAGGCCCCCGGACATTTTCAAAATTTTCTCCAAAATTGCTTCGATTGTTTTCATTAAATTTCTTGTAAGAATAGAGTATAATACACTTATAAAGGTGGCATAGATCTGATTTTCAGAATTATTTTCGGAAATTTCGGAAGGATCATCTAAGTGACTGTGTTTGACATATTAAAGGAATCTCGTATTCTTGACCAGAAAAAATGTGTCATATCATGTCCATTTAGTGAATCCTGAAAAATATATTTACCTCCACTGCTTATTAAATTAGGAGGAATGAGAAATTTCGAATAAACTTTCTGATGGATTCTTGTACTTGAAATCAAAATTTCCCAAAGTCTTATTTAACTATGGGATGTAACATGCCTTTGAAAATTCACTTCTTAGACTTCTTCCCGGAAAATAGTGGGACTGTCAGCGATGAGCAATGTGAGCGTTTCCATCAGTAAATTTCTGCAATGAAAAACAGGTACTAAGGCAAGTGTAATTGTAAATATGTTGGTTGACCACTGCTGAACCAAGAAGAGAGATATACCAGATACAGAGTATGCCCGAAAATCATCATCAAATCATTACAATTTTCTAGGGACAAAATGAGTAGTCAGGAGTAGACAGGACAAGTAGGATACCATTTAGAGTTGGAAAGCTTGAAATTGATTTTAATAAAAATTATAAAAATTTCAAAAGAATATCACCCAACACTCCTGCCTGGTGCGAAAAAAAAAACAACTGAAAATATATTTGAATTCATTTAGAAAAACACTTTTAGAATCTGTTATTTTCGTTCTTGTGAAAGAAAAAAGTTTAGTTTCGTAGACCAGTGTATTATTTCGGTAAAGTGCTCATTATTCATAGCAGCAGACGCAAACACAACCGACAGATGGCAAGCAAAAAATGATCAGAATAGCGTAACTAGAAGCATAGAGTAAAGATTTATACCTCTTTAGTCTAGCTAGAAGTGCTTTGGTTTCGGCAACTGTATCTTGAAGTTCCCTTTTTTGCCGCTAGAGTTTCATAGCTGTTGCCTCCTCCCGTTGGGGTTTATTGCGAAGCGCACGTACCTCCCGTTCCCATTCCAGCGCTCGCCCTCGCGTTGCCGTCCCCGTTCGCGGTTTGCCACTGCCGTTCGATTCCGATAATGGCAGAGCCCGTCACCCGCCGCCACTGCTGCACGCTGTGGAAGGGGGACAGTTCGGCGGGGGTGGGGTTCGCCGACCCGTCGCGTCGGCGACGACCAACAAAAAGGAAAGGGATGCAGCAGGTAAAACGCCGCGACCGGTGGTGCAGCGGGAAGACCGCTGTTGAAATCTGTGTTCCGCTAGCGGGGCGCTTACGGCTCTACTGGAAGCGGGGGTGCGCCGCCGCACGCCACAGCAGCGCGAGTCCCCCGCCCGTGGATATACCAATGCTTTGCTACCAGCCGCGGCGTTCGGAAGGCTGTCGACGAGGGAAACCAGCGTCCAAGGTCCGGTCTTCCCTCACGACGCCCTCTCCCTCTCCCTCTCCCTCTCCCTCTCCCTCTCCCTCTCCCTCTCCTCCGCCCGAACTGGCATGCGCGCGGTGGATCACCGGCAGCTCACGTTCGCGTCCGTCAGTCAATGGTGGTGGAAGCAATTCGCACGCAATTCAACAAGTTCATTTCCTGAAAAATTGTGAAACAGAAAACTTCAGTTTTTTGTTATTTTATATTTAATAATGAAATAATTGCGGTGTTTCTCATCCGCGATTTCGCGCAGCCTAAGCAAGCTGTTGAGAAACAATGCAGGTTATTTTTATTACTGCGAACTTAATATTGAAGTAGAAAAAATTCCGATAAATATCAGAGAATAGTGATCATGTATAAATATTCTTTTCGCGATAATTGATTAATCTTGTGGTGTTACAACAGCACATTATTTATTGCATTATTTGTAACTATCGAAAATTAAGTGTTCAACGCGACATGCGTCATATTTATAACCGTTCAGCTCTACTCGAGAGAGAAATTTAAAGGAAACTATTCGTGCCGTTATTCAGAAAATATTTCCTGTAACGGTCATTATTAAACAAATAAAAATAAAAAAAACGTGAAATATACTCATATTTTCTACACATTGTACAGGATCATTTTTAATAATCTCTATTTTGAAAACAAAACTCAATAAGAAATCCAATCATTAAAAATGTGTAGCATTGAGACAACAAAAATATTTTTAACCTCTGAAAGTTCAAAAATTAATTGTTCAATACAATTAAAACCACATATATGATGAACCGTACTTCACTTTATATAAGAAAAAATAATGCAAACATTTGGAGCAATTTTGTGTTATTTTTGAAATATCAGATTGTGTAATGTTTGAAACAACGATGGCCAAGATCGGTTAAATCCCAGATTGTATCCGGTCAACCTCACGGAGGTTGAGTACTTGCCTGGGCAGCACGAGCAGGCGCGCGCCTCCGGCCAGCAGCTGCGCCAGCGGGCAGCCCAGCAGCGAGACGGAGGAGAGCGCGTCGCGGTGGCGCTGGTAGGCGTGCTCCTTGGCCGCGTCGCCGAACGTCAGCGCGAGCTGGTGCGTGTGCTTGCGCAGCTCCTGCTGGCCGTCGCGCGACACCAGCTCCGAGCGCAGGCGCTGCTTGAAGTCGTCCGACGCGCTGCGCACGCGCCCGTTGGCCGCCCCCGCCGCCTCCTTCTCCTCCGACTCCTCCGTCGCGCCGCACTGCCAAACACACAGCATTGCTAAACAAAAACTATTATTTACTTTTCCAAACACCAAAAACAAGTTGTGAACATTTCACCATAACACGATTTGATTCATCAGTTTATTAGAATTATTAGAATGAAGTATCCTGCAACTCCACTGCACTTCGCAACCTTCATACACATCGTACATAGCACACATATCGATATAATAAGTATTGTATAAAATGATAATATGGAGCATATAAATAATAATAAAAAATAGATAATAATAATACTAAGTACAATATACCGAAAATAAAAATAAATAAATAACAATAAATTGTATTCATTTAAATAAACAGAAATAATCTAACCCCGCTAAATGTTTACATACCTATTCAAAAATAAAATATTTACTCTTGTGTGCGCACTTTCTTGAACATTTTTAAAGATTGCTATTTATTCGTCACGGACCAAAAGATTCTAAGACAACAGCTGCCATCTATCTCCGCTCAAAGTATTTTTTTTTTTACTTCTCAACTTTTTGGTTTCCCAAGAGTACAATTGAAATAATTACTTCAAGAATATTAAAGAAGAGTAACACATCATCCTAAATGGTGATTTTCATTAAAAAATTTCAAGCGGTTTTTAACAAAATGGCGTTTAACCGTTAACAAATATATTCAGTTCAAAAAAATTGAAGTCATTTTAAGCACTTCCACTCGCAAATGCTATAATGAATTCAAATTGCTGGAAATAGGCATATCCACGGCGAGAGATATTAAAAAAATGACATTTGTGTAATTGTTGAAAAAAGCAAACAAAGAAAACACAAAAATAAACTGCACGTCATATTGAGGGGCGAAATTAGAACTATCCGTTGGAAAAGTTTCAAGAAAAAATTTGCTGCCTTTTTTGAGAAAATGGCGTGTGAGCGTTTCTGAAAACGCCAAATTTGGAGCTCGTTTCAACAGAAAACGGTTGAGATATTTTGAGAAACTTTAAATGACATTATTTAAAGCACATGATCTCATAAATATAATAATGTGGAAACATTTCCTCTAATGTAAATGTTTCTGACTTAAGAGAAAAGTAAAAAAAATCACATTTTCCAAATATTAAATAAAACAAAGAATGGAGCAGTATGACGTTTATGTCATCGTATAGGATACATTTGGCACTTCCTAAACCAAAAATTTAAGAAAAATATGGAGTCGTTTTTGAGAAAATCTTGTTTTCATCTTTTTAAATTGCAAAGATTCTATGAGCCGGCCCGGTAGCAGACATCGCTAAGGCAGTAGTGACGTAGTGATCTCGGACCGAAGGGTCGCGGGTTCGAGTTCCGGATCGGACATGGTTGTATTTATGTTCGTCTTTTCACCCCTTATCATCAACATTTCGTTTCATCTTCACAGTTATCACACCGTTAACTCTAATAGTGGTCGCTAATGACCTAGATGTTGATGCCCTTTAATAACCAAATAACTTAGATGACCAAAAAGAACCCCCAAAAACATATTCCATGCACTACTGCACAAAAACTACTAACGTTATCAAAAAAATGTAGTACATGACCAAATATAAAGACTATTAATGGCCAACAATTATCATTTGAAGGAAAATTAAATGCCTTCAATTTTGTAGTTGTAAGAATCGCCAAAAGAAAATCCAAACTTTTGCAATTTACAAAAATACAGGATTCACCGTGAAAATCGAACCTCTGCCACCTGTACAAGAGTATTTTACTCCATTATTGAAAGAAATTTAAGGAAAAAATTGAAACCGCTTCGGAGAAAATTTTTAAAATGTCGGGGGGGGGGGCTCATGTAAAGTACCCACAAATTTTAAAGAACGTTTTTCAAAATCTCAATACTTCGACACGAAACATTAAAGAACAGTAAATCCTCGTTCTAAATAGCAATTTTGCTTCAAACATTTTGAACCTTCTTTAAGAAAATGGCGTTTTTATATAAGTTTGGCGTTACAAATGGCGTTCTAATAAGCGTATAATAAATGTGAAATTTGAAGCTCTTTTTCACAGAAAATTTCTGAGTATTTCCTAACATTAGAAGTCATTTAAATTTCACCCACAAATTGCAATAATGAATACAAATTGCTGGAAATTTGCATATTAACGGTGTGAGACATATTTAACTAGAGGTGCTACAGGCTGACACAGACATACTCTTAGCAAATTTTTCTAATTTCTTTGGTGTGGACTGGCTTTAAGATCTTGCTCGATTCTCTGTCCAGCTGCCATCTAAGTACGTTTTTTTTTAAATTTTCTCATTTAGATTTCCTAATAGTAGAACCGACATATTACGTACATCAATAATATTAAAGAAGAGTAAAACCTCGTCCTAAATATAAATTTTCATTGAAAAATTTCCGTTTTAAAGAAAATGTCAATTAAACATTACTGTAAATGAGAAATTTGAAGCTCCTTATGGTAGGAATTTATTAAGTTTTTGTAAAACTTCATTTAAAGACATTTTAAGCACTTACACTCACAAATGTAATAATGTATACAAATCAATGGCAATGTGCATATGAACGCGAAAGATATATTTCAATAAAATTAATTTGTGTTATTAAAAAAACAAGAGAATACAACAAAATGAATTTTTTGTCATCTTAAACAGTGTAATTTTTACTATCCATAGATAAAATTTGAAGAAAAATTTTGGAGCCATGTTTGAGAAACTGGCGTTTCTAAATTTTTTTTGTTGAACTCATTAACAGAAATCATGAGATTTACAGAAAGCTTATATGACATTATTTAAAACACATGTACTCATGCACTATCATACAATGCTCATGCATCACAATAATGTGAAGAAATCACCTCTAATGCATATATTACCGACATGATGGACAAGTAAAAAAATACATTTTTGTAATTTTTGAAAAAAAAAAGGAATAGAGCAATATGGCGTTTATGTCTTCGTATTGGATGACAGGAAGATAAAATTTTAAGAAAAAATTTGGACCGTTTTCTGAAAAAATATTGTTTTTCTATTTTTTTTTAAATTGAAAATATTGCACGCTCTATTGCATGAAAAATAATACAATTTAAAAAAAGTCTTCATGACTTTAATAAAAGAACTATTTATGCTCAACAAATTTCATTTGAGGGAAAAATATCTATATTAAATTTTATAGTTGTAGGAAGACGACAAAAAATTCAAACTTTTGCAATTTTCGAAAATTCAGAGTTAACCGTGAAAACACGACCTACGCCAGGTTTAGAAGTGTGTTGTACTCTATTTTTAAAAGAATTTTAAAGAAAAAAATTTGAGCTTTTTTTGAGAAAATTTTGAAAATGTTTGGAGGGATTCATGTAAAGTTCCTCCAAATTTTAATGAATGTTTTTCAAAATCTCAAAGCTTCATTTAGAGACAGTTTGACAAGGGATTCTTCAATTTCGAAAAGATCGTACGAATGGTTTAGGCCCTAGTAGTGTTCACAGACGGACGGACATTTTGTTTTCAATTGGTTTTTGCCAACAAGTGCCCGGAAAACTGGGATTCTGGCTACACCACGTGTTAGAGGACTTTTTCCTCTTCATTTAGCAACTCTATTTATCCACTTTCGTGTTTTCAGGGCCCGGCAATGAATTTTTTCCTGTCGAAAATTCGCCGTTTTTTCACGTAGCATTTACATAACTTTCTCTATAGTAGGTATATTACTCCGTACATTACGTATACGTGAAAGTTAAAAATACATGTGTCATTTTTGTCAAAACAAAAGAATACACTAAAATAAACCTTACGTCATATTAAACAGTGAAAATAGCACTATCCATTGGGAAAATTTGAAGAAAAAATTTGGAGCCGTTTTTGTGAAAATGTCGTTTGAGCGTTTCTGAAAATGCGGTATTTTGAGCTCATTTTAACAACTCAACAAAAAATCTGTTGAGTTTTCGAGAAACTATATTGGACATTATTTAAAGCCCATTTACTCATAAATAAAATAACGTTAAGAAATCGCCTCTAATGTAAATATTACCGACGCACAGTGAAGAAAATTATATCTTCGTAATCATACGTCGTATTTTGGTGAAATTTGGTAGATATATACTTTAGAAGTTTCTTCTTAGGCCTGTAGATTTTGAAGGTGTGGGAGGAAGGCTAACTCTTTAGTACACGCGCCCTTGTCTATAATCCAACCAGAGAGTATACTATGAATCCAACCACAGGCGCGATCTGAATGTCCACGTGATCCTCGACGCAAAAAGAGGCGGGCACTAGCATTTGTTTTCATCACTCTTCTCTATGTGACATCACAAGTCTGTCTTTTCGTCTACAATGATATTGCAAAATAGGCGATGAACGGCATTTGTAATCAGGATGCGACTCAAGAGCTGCTGGATTGTTGACATGCGGTCTTTCACATGACACCTGTTCTTCCATTTGCTTCGTTTTGAAGCAGAAAAACTTGGAGTATCATTACGCTTTTATAATTTACTAATATTTAGTGTAAAATTTGATCTTAAGAAAGAACATATGACATAATGCATTTTGTTTCAGCTCAGAATCGACTGCCATGTTTGGTTTTGAAGAAAAAGTTTTCTATTCTGGGTCGAAAAATGACAGGAGATTTCAGTGATTGTGAGGTATTACTTAGGTGAAATTAGGAATTTCTACAATAATATGTAATTAAAAATCTGCATATAAGGGAAAACAAGAATACGGACAACCAGAGGAAAAACAAAACCAGATTCGTCGGTACTGCCGAGTCAAAAGATTTACATCCACCGTTAATGCGAGAGCCTGATCTTCAAATATGCACTTTTTAGTCTTGTTAATTGTCGTTCCTCTATTCGGTAATCCAATGATACGTTCTTTAAGTATTGATGTATCTCTTTTACCTTCCTTTCTTAATTCCATTTCTGCGACTAACCTCCTCAGTGCTAGATTGTACGATATCTGATCACACGCACTGAAAAGTTTTGTTGGACGGCCAGGACCCGGCTACAGCCGGTTTATCTAGTTTCGATGCACTCGGGACAGATTTGAGTGAAAATGAAATATTTTCATTCAGCATAGACGAATAAGTGTCCAGAAATCGCAGTCGATGCCTTGCAAGCACCTACCATTTGGTAATGTGGCAGAAATTCCTAATCATCTGTTAAATGTCCTTTAAGGCAGTTTCCGAATATTCAATTTCTTACATTTCGTGATCAACATGCCCGAAAATAGCATCAAACTTGGAATTCTTCGATTTCTTGATCCATATTTCAAAAAGAGTATTCCGGGAAAATGACACCGCCACTTTGTTAAAGGTAAATAAAAATTAGTGCGCAAGTTTGCACAAAGTTTTTTGATTACTTCAATACCCAAAGGTACCAGCTTTGATATAAACATAGCCTCGAAGTGGAATTAGGTGAAAAGGTGAAATACTACTCAAAATCCAAAATCTCTTGTCACTACAAACGAACAACACTCAACTTTTCTGTATTTTTCTGCCAGTAGATATAGACTAATAATGAATAATAAAAACTATCAATAACAAGGAAAACATATCTACTTTGGAATCTTTGGATAAATCAGACTTTCAGCAGCACTTGTGAGGCACACTCTTCGAGCAAACTCGATGCACTGAAGCGCATTATTGGGACTGCGCGCGGCCGTGGGAAGTTCGAGCAAGTTCAGATATGAATCACCTCTCTCTCTTTCGATTTCTCCGAATCATATCGTCGTCGAATACTTTGGACATTCTACTATCGAGATATGTCAAAAAATATCGCTTTGGATTACTTGAAAAAATTAATTTTTTCCACCTAGATCTCTTAAATTTGACACTGTGCGACGTAAAAAACAAGTAAAAAAATACGTTTTTGTAATTTTTGAAAAAAGCAAAAGAATATAGCAATATGGCATTTATGCCATCGCATAGGAAGTTTTTGGTACTAACCCTACCAAATTTGTTTTTTTTAAAGAAGGGGTGCCGCGTTTGAGAATGTCATGTCATGTAATTTTTTAAATTTGCAATTATTGCACGCATGAAATCTACTAAAATTTCCAAAAACTCTACATGATCTTTATGAAAGAACTATTTATGAACAACAAATTTCATTTGAAAGAAAAATATGTCTTCATTTTTGTAGTTGTAGGAAGACGCCAAAAAATTAAAAGTTTTGCAATTTTTTAAAATTCAGAGTTAACCTTGAAAATCGGACTTATTCCATATTTAAAGGTGTATTTTATTCTATGCTTACTAGAAATTTAAAGAAAAAGTTTGGAGACGTTTTTGAGAAAATTTTGAAAATGTACGTGGACTTCATGTAAAGTACCCCCAAACTTTCAAGAAGTTTTTCAAAATCTCCAAGCTTCAACTAGAGCCAGATGGAAAGCGGTTTCTTCAATTTGGAAAAAATCCTATGCACGGTTTAGGCGCTAATTCATTAGACAAGGGGAGTAGGAACAATGCAATCATATTAGATTTTTTTAGGGCATTTGATCTGGTTCCACATGGCCTTTTAATTGACAAATTGTCAAAAACTGGATTATATCAAAATTTTAAAATTTCAACTGGAGCCGACGAGCAGGGGTTTCTTCAATTTGGAAAAGATACTACTTGTGGTTTAAGCGCTAATATGGACGGACAGACCGACGGTGGGGCAGACAGACGGACGGACAGACGTCTTGAAAAACAACACTTTTTCGGTATCAGGGGACTCCCAAAACGTGTATTTCCGTTGAAATCTCGAAATCGATTTTCCGCAGCTTTACATAATTTTCTCCATACTACATATATTATTCCGTATATATGCATATACACGAGAAAGTAAATATTAATGTCAATTTATTTTCATTGATAGGAGTCACTGAATTCTTTACCTCTTTAATACTACTATTAGGTTTAATTGGACCTTAAAATATTATGTACGGTCTCCAATCAAATGCATTTAATCTTAATAGTTCGGTCTAAAGAACGTAGTTTTGAAAACCATCGTCAGATATCGCTGTCGGTAGACAGGGATGATCATCGCCATCAACAAGGGCATTCTGCACAGCATGTCTGCAATTGGATTTTCTATGAATTCCGTCTCTATAATATATCTCTATGAAACGCAGTTATAATTGTCTAATGTGTTACCGGGAGCGGTAGCTCAGTGCATCAACTGATGCCACTGCAGCGCCTCTGACCGGGAGGTTCTAGGTTCGAGTCCCGACGGCGGCAGGATTTTCGACACTAGCTTTTCAGCTAGGTCGAATTCAGTCGCTGTCTGGAGGAGAATTCTAGCGGCCGGCTGCTCTGATCGGTAGTTTTACGTGGTTTCTCCGATCAACACCAGGCGAATGCCGGAGCAGTACCCTACCAAACGGGCCACGGACCGCGCGCGATCTGTCCTTCCTCTTCCTTGTCCTATCTTCTCCCCTTACACACACACTTACACTAACATGCACTACACTACCACATATTCCGCGAGACCGGTCGGGAACTTAGAGCTTGTCTCGGCTGGGGCTGTGCCCCGCTAGTGGGAGAGTCCTGGTAAGGGGGAAACCCCAGTAGCCGACGGTAGGTAGGCGCCGGATCTCGCCGTCCAGCGGGGGAAATCACCGCCATCTCCCGAGAAAAAACATGCACTACACTAACGGGACTAATGACCAAAGCAGCTGACGCGCCCGGAAACACGAAAAAATTAATCAATCTAATGTGTTGATATATGCTTCAAAATAATTGTCTTTTGCACCTAATGCTCTATGATTTGTAATGAGGTTTACAAAACATGATGACTGAAATGTGTTAATTCGGACTAAAAGTGCTGTATAAGACTATTATGTAACCCTTACTAAGAGCGAAAAAGGATGTGCTGCTTTAAGGCGAGATATTTTTTCTCGTTATGTAGATTGTGAGATTTTTTTCACCTCACTGATTCACGTCTCGTCGAATATGTCCTTTCTTTCTTATTATGACCTCTCTACTCCCATTCAGGGAGTGTTTAGTTTTCGTCGTCGATTGACTTGAAATCCAGCTCCTCTTTATAGTTGGGAGCTAACTTGATAGCGAGTCTCAGAAATGCGCTCAGCGTTCTTGGCAGCTGCCCCGCCCAGTCTGCAACTATTAGCTGTCCCAAGTATATTGCTCCAAGTGTCCATAGGCAAAAATTAAAACAGCAAACGAGAATAAGTAAAACAATTAATTGAAAAGCACCCCGCTGCCCGCACGCAAACAAGTCAACTCCCGACTCCGCCACCCAAGGAATTGCACTCCCATTGTCCTTGTGAGCGCGGGGCGCTTCAAGAGAGGACGTGGAGGGGCACGCGCTGCTCGCCGGCGCAGAGAGGAGCGGCCCAGCGAAGCTTCTGGCAAAGAGCTGATCTGCGCGGCGAGGCGCATGCGATCGGCTTAGTTTCACCGGTTGTCGAAGAGCTGGCATCAACTAGAATTGGCTTATCCCTTAATGGAACCTCCAACCGGAATCTGTGGCTCCGACCGCGCTCAGACTATCCACGTGAATCACCTCTCTAAGACTGAGCCCATTGATTCAACAACTTCAATGAATATTCACGGAATCCTTTTAAAAATATTTCTGAAATATCCGCGGAAAGAACACTCAAAGCTGCTTAAATAGTGGTGCTACATCATATACTTTTTCTCATCGTCTGTAACTTTTCATCTTTTAATTTTGAGTGTTTCTGTAAAACAATCACTGATTTTTTCAGCAGCTTTAGAATTCTTCACTTTTAATACGTAAGTACGTAGTTTGGCGAGAAAGCAAGCTATTTACTGTGTAACGTTAAAAACATCAATATAACTTTTTAGTGTTCATTCCTTCGTCTAATTGCAACTGAAACAGGGTCAACTGTTTGTATCATTCCTTGAACAAACTATTGTTAAAGAATTAACGAAAACTCTGCCATTTAAAGAACATCAACACGTCACGCCTTTCCTCTTTCCTACACGAATGGTATTTGATTTTTAAGGGAATTTGGATGGTGGTTGACCCCAAAATAATAAAGTTCGTATTACTTTTTTAATTTGATTTTTGAAGAGAATAATTGTTGTTTTTTTTTGCAAAATCTATGTGCCATTTCAATTATATATAATCTGTTAATGCTCTGTAATTTCTACATTGTTGAGAGAGATTTCTGATATTATGAACTAATGTTCAACAAACAAATATCCATGTTTCGCAAACTTAATTTATACTAAATACTTCTCACGCTATTGTGCAACTTCAGATACTGCCTTATATCGTGAAATGGATCTACTTTTACTAGTGCAAAAAAACAATTACTAGTGCAAAAAAACAATTACTGCGAATAATTATACTTACTACTGAATCTTTTTCTTTGATGTCAACGTCTCCCGCTTCAGCAGCTTTTTGCAGGGAGCCATTACTCAGCTCTGGTTGGAACTGGAATTGAATAATGACATCCTTATAAGAGCTTCCATAAAACAGAAAATCAGTACGTATGAAACAATAATTAGTCAACCAAATAAATATGGTTCTATGTCGGGGTTATTTTTTGAGTGTATATGTTTGAGCTACGCAGACTATTTAGAATATAACGACCGGGAGCGGTGCATGCATCAGTGCATCAACTGATGTCACTGCTGCGCCTCTGTCCGCGAAGTCCTAGGTTCGAGTCCTCACGGCGGCAGGATTTTCGACACTAGCTTGTCAGCTAGGTGGAATTCAGTTGCTGTCTGGAAGAGAATTTTAGCAACCGGCTGCCCTAATCGCTATGATCGGCAGTTTTATGTAGTTTCTCCGATCAACACTAGGTCGGAGCAGTACTCTAACAAACGGAACCCGGACCGCGCGCAATCTTTCCTTCCTCTTCCTTGTCCTATCCTCTCCCCTTACACACACACTTACACTAACATGCACTACACTACCACATATTCCGAGAGATCGATTGGGAGCTTAGAGTTTGTCCCGGCTGGGGCGGTGCCCCGCTGGTGGGAGAGTCCTGGTTAGCGGGAAACCCCGCTAGCCGACGGTAGGTCGGCGCTGGATCTCGCCATCCAGCAAGGGAAGATCACCGCCAACTCCCGAGGAAAAAACATGCACTACTCTAACGGGACTAATGATCTAAGCTATTGACGCGCCCGAAATGACCAACCAACCAACAATATAATGCCGCACATTTTAGTGAGCTCCTTTCAGAACTAGATGCAACACCGTCTTGAAACGTAGAGAGAAAAGAGATGAATTCACAAGATAATTGAAGACGCATAATAGGCGGTAATGGCAACGAACGTGATGTGCCGAAGTAGAAAAGTAGCGTCCTGTTGACGTCAGAATTTAAAATCGATCTTACGACACAGCAAAAAATGTTTCACTTAACCAATATCATTTAATTCAAAATAAGAGGAACTTTTAGAGAAATCTGATTATTGTAATTTTAATGTGTTTATTTGTAATTAATACATTAATTCATTGTTGTTTTTTTTGGGGGGGGGGTCGAAATACAAGTGTGATAACCAAAATAAATATGCTATTGGGCAGCTGTCAAAAAGTTTGTGCACAAAACCTCTCGAAGTGCATTTTTAGATCCCTCAGGTAAAAAACATTGTTGAGACTTCACGTACATTATATAAAAAAGTATGTGAAATTGGAAAAAAATAGCGTTATAACGGCAAACATACTGAAATTGGAGCTTAAAATTGAATTGTCCTAAAAGTTTTGTTGAAAAATTCCCATTAGTTTTGTGTGGCTGTGATGTGTGGGTGGAGGGGAGGAATTATGAAGACGGTGAGCATGGGCATGGGTGCGGACATGGGCGTTACCGCAAATGCGAGCGTAGGCTTGAACGCGAACACCCACAGACATGGACCAGGAGGTGGACGTGGGAGTGGATGTGGGCATGGCTATGCAAATGGGCGTGGGCGTGGTTGTGGGAGAGCTTGGACTCGCGTTAGGGGCTAGTGGAGTACTCACTGGCTTGAGCGCGCGCACGATGAAGAAGGTGCGGATGCCGGCCATGCGGAGCATCTCCTCGCGCTTCTCGCCCAGCGCTGGCTCCACCTCGAACTCCCCGTTCAGGAAGCCCAGCGTCTTCTCCGAGATGTGCACGCGCCTGCACAGCACACACAGCTTTCAGAGGATGCGCACGATCCCGCTCCAATGTATACTTCACACATTGGGCTCAACCGACACAACTCAGTTGAGTTTCCGCCGGATAGCCCAGGGCATTGAGGACACTACCCTGGGGGATTGCCTCCAGGACACATTGCGTGCCAGGCAGGATTGCCAGCATATTTTCGGGCAAAATTGGTAACGTAGTAATCAAACTGCGACTGTTTTCATATCTAAATTGGCAACACTGCGGTCGTCATATTGCGACCTATTTCACAGGAGAATTGACAACATACTCCCACCCGGCTTCGGGGAGATGTAGAAAAAGAAATCACTGAGTTCATAGTAGACCCATGGTAGCAGTCCCGACGGTGGCAAAATTTTTGACAGTAGCTAGATAGCTAAATCGAGTTCTGATGCTGTACGGAGGAGAATTCTATCGGCCGGTTGCTCCGATCAGTAGTTTTCCGTAGTTTCTCCAATGAACACCAGGCGAATGCCAGAGCAGTACCCTAACAAACGGGCCACGGACCGCATGCGATCTTTCCTTACTCTTCTTTATGCTATCCTCACCTCTTACACACACTCACTCACACCACTCTCGTCTGGAGCTTAGAGCTTGTCCCTTCAGAGGCGATACCCAGATGGGAGGTATCTGGATGAGGAAAAGCCCGCAAGCCGACGTGTAGGTCGTCATTCAATAGGGGAATATCACAGCCACCTCGCGCGATAAAAGCATGCACTACACGTTGGGGAGTAATGACTAGCGCAGGTGCGTCTACTCACCCCGGGAGCCCGCTGCTCTCCATCTTGTTGGCGAGCTCGACATCCTTGGAGTAGACGTCGAACTGCCACTGGCGCTGGCCCAGCACGCCGGCCAGCACGGCGCCCGTGTGGATGCCCACGCGCATGTCCACGTTCGAGTTGGTCGTCTGCTGCACGTACCTGCCACACAGCCCGCCCCCTCGCCTCACAACCTCGCCTTCCAATGGCGCAATCCCTATGGCCTGAGCCTCGCCAGAAATAGATTTTTTGTTTACGAATCCTAGGACCATGCGAACGCGCCACTTGTACCCACTGAAGCCCAGTCGTATTCTCCAAGGGGCAAGGGCATACGTGACCTTTTTGGGGGGGAGAATCAGCACTTTTATGCCGAATCCATTTTTATACCCCAGGGTTGTTAGCCCTTGGGGATGAAGCTTGCGATGATGATAATGCAAGGTGAATGCACAATCATAAACTTACAAACAGAAATACGCATAATCATGCCCGAGGCGTGACTCAAACCCGCAATTTTTTCCATACTACTCCATGCTACGACACTGCTGCCTTGTCGATCTCAGCTATACGGATCGGCGAAAAGATTTCTTCTTCTTCTTCTTCTTCTTCTTCTTCTTCTTTTTCTTATTATTATTTTCATCATCATCATTATTATCAGCCTGGTGGTGTATTTCATGCCCCGTACTTAGCGTCACATGCGCCCGCCAAGAGAACAACCGGGTCCCGGTTCAACAATGGTGTGAGAGCTCCAATAAAAGAATCTCTAGGCATGCATATCTTTATATTATTTTTTCTCTCAATCAATTTTATCAATTATGTATTCAAACATGTACGACTTGGTATTCGACTTTATACGATTTGCTATCGCCTTCGGCGCTCGGCTGTTCAGGACGGTTCTTAGACTGCTTTCTCGGATTCGCAATGTCTCAGAATGTGGCAAAATACACACTGTGACCCACGTGTGACTTTTAGTTTTGAAAACATATTAACACGTAGACTAGAAAAAGATAAAATAGAAAAATGATGACGATAAAAACGAAAGGAATTAAATTTCGTTCAAATTATAATAAAAATTAAGTGACGCAGTTCACGGGATTAGTCAGTTATAGACAATGAAACAGTTTGCCATCATTTCCGAATTTATAATTCCTTCATCAGGGCTTACTAATATATTAGAAGGTCAAGCTTTATATTCAACCTGCAAACCAACTCCAACATGGAGTGGCTGCTGCATATGAGTCCATCACGAGACAAGTCGGAATCGGGCCACAGCCCGAATGTAAATGGTCGTGAAATCTGCAATGGTCATTTCCAACCGGGAGGAGAGAATGGGTGAAGACATTTACATTCGGGCCTGCCTGTCTGTCTGTGGTCTACTCTAGCTCCTGAACCATTAAGATGATTTTGTTTACGTCAAAATCCTCCTATCGACCTGAGCGAATGCAAAGCCCTGAGAGTTTGAAACCGAAATTTTGATTTGTAGGGGTACTTTGCATGAAGACTGAACTACATTTTCAATATTTTTGCGCAAAAGCGACTTAAAATTTTTTCATTAAACTTAAATCGGATGACCTAAATGACGCTTAAAAAGGGCGCAGCTATGAGTTTTGAATTTTTGAAAATTGCGAAAGTTAGAAATAATGTCAGGAATCTCTAAATATTAAGTCGGGAAAGTTGAGTATAGCCGTGCATACGGTGGTGTACCGGTAACGTGCCTGGCATATTGGCTGGATCTTTTTTTAAATTTATATTCTGGATGAATTTACAAAGTAAAATTGATGATCAAATTTGCATTCCAGTCAAAGGCTTTCAATCTAACTTAATCTAATTTACAACTAAAACTAATCTACATTTGATGAGAGGACTTACAGAGCACCTCAATAGGTTTTTTCTTTGTTGAATATGTTCAAGACTGCATGTAAAAAATATATGTTTTTTATTCGAGCATTCTGTATATCTACCCGGATTGAGATTTATGATTTGGTTGATCAAGTGCGGGGTGGGGGGTAGTGAAAGTTATTGGCGAGATAGGTCGAATGTTAAGTGATTGGTCTGATGTTTAATTCGGTGTGTAGTTGCTTGGTGAAGATGAAACAAGGGGCTTGGGGGATGGATCTTAATTTGCTTTGGGTGACGTGTAATTTGTGTATATTATATTTTGCAGTATTTGTCCATATTGGGTAGAAGGAGGGGTCTGATGATGGATTTATATACGATAATGGCATTGTTTAAAGACAGTTTAATTGTTTTATTTATAAACGGTTTCAATTGCAGAATTTTGATCTTGGCTTGCAGAAGTTTGTTGTAAATTTTCCTAACTGAGGGTGCTGTCCAGATGAAGTCCTAAATATTTAACTGCCTTGTTATTGGCAGAATGATATAGTTATTTGTTCTTACAGGAAGGGAGGCTGATTTTGTGGGATTGATTTTAATCTTCTATTTTAAGGACCAACTTTCTTATGCATGAAGATGTATTTGGATTTCATTTGCAATGAATTGCAATGATGGATGAGAGCCTGAGAAGTATCTCGCTTTGAATCTCGGCGAGGAGAAAAACAATTGTTGATTGAAAACACTTTTGCAAGTTCATGTAGTTGTATAATAATAATAATAATAATAATAATAATAATAATAATAATAATAATAATAATAATAATAATGGAAGTATATGAAGTAATAAAATAATGATATATAACAATAGTAATATAAATATTATAGTAGTGTGTAGCCGTTAAAAATAATGCCAGAAATTATGTGCAGTTGTTGCCTCACTAATTTTAATGCAATTTCTTTGTTTACGAGAGAGTAATTTGATACTTTATCCGAATAAGTCGTTATTTTATGATTTGAATATGCGTCGGTGATGAAAAACGTTCTTGTCCTTGGAGGTATGTCTTGTCAAGGGTGAAAGGCGAACCTTGATAAATTCAATGGGGGGTCCGGAAATGAAATAGGGAACTTTGAGGTGATAGTTCCGACGTCGACCGTCAGCACGGTAGTGCGCCACTGAGGCGCGTCTTATGTCTGCTGCAACAAATTGATAATGTCACGAGAACATTAACCAAGCAGTCACGAGAGAGTCATGAAAGAAATAGTTACTGTACAAATAGTTCTTGTACCCTACAAACGTGTATCTGCATCACTGAAATTCTAACTCTAATGCTCGTGCAGCCACTATATCTGTTTGCGAACATACACCATAACTTATAAGCAAGCATAATCTGTGAACGGAACGAGTCGGAGCAACTTAACTTTTGTACGCAGGAGGAAACGCCAATTTCTTGTAAATCGGGAAGTTTTATAGTGTGTGTTAAAATTTGGAGCAGTTTTTGACAAAATTTTGAAAATGTCCGTAAAGGCTTCATGAAAAGAACCCCTAACTTTTAAAGAATGATTTTCAATATTTCAAACCTTCAATTAGAGACAGATGGTCAGGTATTTCTTCAATTTGGAAACAATCCTACGCATGGTGTAAGCGCTAATACTGTTCACAGACGGACGGACAGACAGACAAATACATAATCGCATTTGTGAGTGGATGTACTTCTAATGACTTCAAATGAAGTTTTTTGAAAACTCAATAGATTCCTGTGAAAAGGAGCTTCCAATTTCGCATTTACAATAACGCTTAAACGACATTTTCTGAAGAAACGCTCCAAATTTTCAATGAAATTTGCCATTTATGCCGAGGTTTTACTCTTCTTCTATATTCTTGAACTAATATTTCGGTTTTACTATTAAGAAACCGAAAAGTTGAGAAAATGTCAAAAAATGTACTTTGGCGACGATATAGCAGCTGGCAATTCTGCAAAGCCAGTCCACACTAAGGAACTTAGAGAACCGTACTACGAGAAAGTCTGTGCCATTCTGTAGCACCCCTAGCACCACTGGTAGTGGTAGTGGTAGTGGTAGTAGCGTTTGCTTCTTAATCCCTTCTTAAGTATTGGGTCGAAGGGTAGCCCCAAATTGTGCATTAACCCGGGGGTGCCCGCAATAGGTAGCTTCACGTCATGCTCGCAATGTATCTCTCACATATAGCTGCAATGTTTGGGGAATGCTAGTGATCTGAAGGCCCTTTTACTGAAAGACACATTTTATTCAGTTTGTACATGTCCCCCAATGCAATTGTTAATGAATATTACACTGTAGAAT
Organism: Teleogryllus occipitalis; assembly: GCA_011170035.1. NCBI lineage: Eukaryota > Metazoa > Arthropoda > Insecta > Orthoptera > Gryllidae > Teleogryllus > Teleogryllus occipitalis. The sequence goes on along the minus strand of BLKR01015145.1, from coordinate 30,369 downwards.
TGTTGTCTGAATAGTTATGGTGAGAAAGGTAAAAATTGACAAAGTACACCCCAAAATCATTAAACATCTTATTATCCTATTAAATAATGTTATATACAATTTCCACAAATTCTTTTGGGATGTTCCAAACAATTATTCGTTTTCACATGACATTTAACTTTTTCACAAAAGTATTTAGAAAATCTTAGTCTTTTTTCAATTTTACCAGGTTTGCATTATTTTTATTTCTCTACAGAGGTACCTGCTCATCTTTCTCTTAGGTAAGAGATAGTGACAAACGATTGTAGGAAAGGCAAATTATTACATTTTCTGAATAGGCACTTGTCATAAACATGGCCGAAAAAGATGCCACGATACATACCGCTCAGGCTAGGAGCTCACAGTGCAGTGGTGCCATTGCACCCAACGTGTGTGGCAGATATCGCGCAGCGCAGCGCTCAAGTTTCAACATGCTCACGGGGAATGATTCAGCGAAGGATGAAAACAAAATGGCTGGTGATCTCAGAAAAGTACAATGAAGGAATACATGGAATTTAAGATAACTAATGCGTCGCAATAATTCAGGGACATAAAACTGTCGTGGCTTGGATCCCACAGATCCATTGCGAACGCTCCCGGGCGAAGAGGCCGACAGGTGAAGTGGCGCAATCCCGCGAGCAAAATAAAATCGCTTTCACCACGTGTGTCGTACAATAATTTTTAGCCAGCCTTACTGCCTTTCATTTCATTTATTTCATTTCTATTTATTTTAAGTATACAAATCAATAAGTAGCATTAATATCATTAGTACTTGATGCGATCAGATGTAGGTATTTAGTTTTCTTTCTTGTATTCACTGATTTAAGTGACTATTTGTGCATCGTCTCACTTTTCGCACTAGTGATAAAAATTGAACTTTAAGCACGCTTTGCATGTACTAAATGTGTATGCTTTTACTAGGGCTTTCTAAAAACATTTTTTCACCACAAGGAATTTTTATCTGCCATTTAATATAATCCAACGCATCAACACGTCGAGTTTTATAAGAACAATTATTTTACGTCTTGTTTTGAGCTCTTCTCCTTCCACCCTCTGCACCACACGCGCAGAATTATGCACTCACGCAATTCGATAATTGATTTGCTCCCAGTGTGACGTCACGGGTCCCCGAAGTGCGAGCAATTATTTAGGTTCAGGGGAGCTCTTTGTGATTCCTGGCGAAAAATAACGTCTTGACAATGGGTACGTTCTCGAATTGAAATATGAAATAGAAGAACCTTCTTCATATGTCTTCGGGGGACTAACCTCAGACCAGATAAGTATAAAGTCCATCCATAGAAACATTGAAAAAGGAATTAAATTGAATTGTTTGTTTTAAAAGTCGTTGTTACGAGTCATATTTCCCTAAATTTACCGTAAAGATAAAAAACTATTTAAAGTAAAGAAAAATTCCCTGCAGTACTTTGTATTTCACTTTGGGAGAGATATAAAAGGACACTTTATACACGAGATTCCATTGAAGCATACAGAATGAAAAGGGTGTGTTATATGAAAACTTTTCAGTTTGGAACATGTGCTATTTCTAAAGTAAACGCAGGAACAATAAGAGTTAACACTATGAATATATCTTTGCTTTATGAATCAATGCTTTATGAATAATGTGTGTACAAAACATGGCAATATCCTCTTTTTCCACTTCTCAATTTCTCTGCATTATGCGTTGTAGTTGGACAATGTTCAATGGTGCAATACAAGACGTTTACCTCTTCCGTGTTTATTACTTTTGATAGTTCACTTCAAGTTACATACTTTCTGAAATTCAGAGGCCGTCAGTTATCAAAATTCAATAAATTATCCGCGGACCCATTAAGGGCCGCAACTATCTGGGTGGATAAAAAGTAACTATTTAGCTGTTGACGCTTAAAAATTTTTATGAGTCAACAACGCTTATAGTTTTTGAGAAAAAGGGCGTCCCATTTCTGAGACGTTGCCCCATACGGATTCCTGTTCACCGGTACTGGAGTGTCTATGCTATTGGAAATGTAATTAGTATATCTTTGTATTTTGAAAAGTTTTTATTTATACAAGAAAATAGTAACAATAATGCTGTTTCATTTAAAATTAATTTCTACACATAAATAAAATTTCAGAGCTGCTTTTGAGAAAAGTTTGAAAATGTCTGGTGGACTTCATGTAAAGTACCCCCAAATTTTAAAGAATTTTTTCAAAATCTCAAAGCTTCAGCTAGATCCAGATGAACAGGGGTTTCTTCAATTTGGAAAATATCGTACGCATTGTTCAGGCTCTAGAAGTGTTCACAGACAGACGGACGGACGAACAGACGAACGTTTTGAAAAAAACACTCTTTCGGTATCAGGGGACCCCAAAACGTGTATTTCCGTTGAAATCTCGAAATCGATTTTCCGCAGCATTACTTAACTTTCTCTATATTCCGTATATACGTATGTTTACGAGAAAGTAAAAAGGTGTGTGATTTTCAACAATTTTAAACATTTTTTCAACAATAGAACCGACACTGCAAGATGTACGTTTCAGGACGGTGGATGTTGCTACTTCTAAGAGGAGGCTGGACTATTTGATTTTGATCTAAAAGTACATTCTGGTTTGTGTGCGAGACACACTTTAATCAATAACCATCGTCGGTTTAAATGTCCTCTTACATCTTGTATTTCTTGGTTAGGAAATAATATTGGGAATATCTTCTTCAGTCAGTTATCAGGATCAGGAAATAACGGACATGCTAAAATCATATTCCTGATAATATTCATTTTTGCTGACTTCATCTTCTAGGTTGGTTGGTTGTTAGTGAATCCGGGCGCGATAACTACTGAGGTCATTATTCCCAAAAGTGAAGTGCATGTTTTTCTTGGGAGGGGGCGGTGATATTTTCTCGCTGGATGGCCAGATCCGGTGGGCTACTGTCGGCTAGTGGGGTTTCCTTCAACCAGGTATCTGCCACCATACCAGATATCTCGAACCTAGAACCTCCCGGCCAGAGGCACTGCACTGCCGGTTTAATCTTCTAAAAAGGGCGAAAATTTCATCAATGGTAAACATCTTTCCATGATTTCCAGATGTTTTTGATTGAAAGATCACCGATATTTTTGATCAATAATAATTTCTAACAATGTTTCACTATGTAAACTGCATAAATAAAATAACAAATAAAATGTGACAATGGCGTTTGGCGGTATAAATCAGTAAATTATTATCTAATAATTAATAATTACATAATAACTATAAAATTGTCAATTGTCAACAATGCATTGCGGGTAATCTAACTACATCCGGCCAATGCCCGCAAATTGGAACGCAATACATTACGCTCTCTGCAACTTACATCAATTCAAGTATCAGTTGAAATCAACAATGGAATGTACACAAAAATTAAAAGTCGCATACAAGCACAAACTCCAGCCACATTCTCTCTCAAGAGACATCATAATTTTAACAACATTTTTTAAATTATATTTTATCTTGCAATTTGTTTGTGAACAAACATTTGGCAAAATTACAAATATTTATATAAACTAATACATGAGAGGAGTAAAATCCCATGACAGTAATCCACTAATGATTCTTTATTAATAAAACTTAATTATTAATTATAATTTCTGAAATGAACAATTTAAAATCGAAATGGTAGGTCTAAAGTATGATGTCGTTGAAGTCATCTGGTGGAGTCACTATTGTCTAGTACGTTGATGGCTAGAATATTTGGATGGTTATGTAGTCTTTGTAGGTATTTTGCACTGGTCTTCTTGATTTCTTCTTTCATTTTTGGAATCTGTAAGTCTTTGTGTAATATTGAATTCGTTACGTACCAGGGGTCATTTACAAATTTTCTTAAGGCCATTGACTGGAAGCGTTGTAATATTTCAATATTAGAATTTTGAACTGTTTCCCAAAGTTGAATTCCATATGTCCATACTGGTTTTAATATTGCTTTATACACAATTACTTTGTTTGCGATACTTAACGATGATTGTCTTCCCAGTAGCCAGTTTAACCTTCTAACTTTTAGGTCTAATTCTTTTCTTTTATTCTTGATATGTTTTTTCCATGTGAGTCTTCTGTCCAGAGTAAGTCCGAGATATTTTGCCGAGTCGTTTTGAGGAATAGATTGCGATCCGATTTCTATAAGTGAGCATGTTTCGTGCTTCAGACTGAAGGTGACTTGGGCAGACTTCTTGTCGGTGATCTTGAGGCGCCAGCGTTTCTGCCACTTGTAGATGAATTGCAGATGTTCTTCCACGAGACGAGATGCTTCTGCTGGATCTTCATGTCGAGCTAAGATGGCTGTGTCGTCCGCGTTTTAGGGTCAACGGATGTTGGGATGTCGGCAGTATATAGAGAATAAAGGAAAGATGCAAGCACACTTCCTTGAGGCACTCCTGACTTTATAGATATAGTTTCTGAAGTTTCACGGTTAAATTTTATTTGAAAATATCTCTCTGTGCGATACGATTTAAAAAATGAGTAAGAATACGGTAGATTTTTCTTAATTTTATACAATAGACCTGGGTGCCAAATCTTGTCGAAAGCCTGGCTTACGTCGAGGAATATAGCAGAGCAATATTCTTTATTTTCTAGCGATTCACTACTTTCGTTTACTGTTCGATGAAGTTGTTCTACAGTCAAATGCCGTTCTCTGAACCCAAACTGTTGTTGTGGTATTATTTTCTTCTCTTGTAGAAGTGTATTTAAATGCGATAGAGGCAGATTTTTTATTGATCAGGGAAGTGTCCTAGTGTTAGGATGACATTAAAGATGGAAGTAAGTAAAGCTATCAATTTTCTCATTCAATGGCGTAGAATTGTTGCTGAAATCATATCGTATCTGGGAGATTTTTTAGTTGGTAAAATCTTGATTGTTGTTTCAACTTCTCAAGTACTTAGAGGTTTAATTTGGGGAGCTAGTTGCAATGGTGAATCTAAGAAGTAAATTTCTTCCTCTTCTGTTGCAGATATTTGTGAAGGGAATGGTCGAAAGATGTTAGAGAAATGGGAAGCAAAGCATTCCGTTTTCTCTTCGTCGGTTTTAGCCCATGTGCTGTCGGTTTTTCTGATGGGAGGAATAAGTTGCATCAGTCTCTTCAAGTATTTAGTAGTTTTCCAAAGAGAATACTCTGAATTCGAATTCAGAATCAGTCTTGTGAGCTTATCTTGTAGGGCGTTGTTCCGATATTCTTGAAGTCATCTTTTGAGGTTTTGTAAAGCTGAATTTAGTCTTATTTTGACCGCTGGGTCTAAAGTGATTTGCCATTGTTCCTTTAATTTACGTTTTGCTTTCACCTTTTCTCTTATTACTTGTGGGATATTTGGTTTTTTCTTTTGATTCATTTCTGGTGTAGAATGTCATGCAGCTTGATGAAGTTGACTGGTTACGTATTCTATAGCTTCATTTGTGCCGAAAGCAATTTTCACTGTTAGATTAGCTGTGCTGTTATTAATTAGCCATTCTGAGAAATATTTCCAATCTGCTCTATTGTTGTGGATTGTACAATTGGTGAATGATCAGACGATAGATCTTTTGACCAGTTGGTGTGAATGTAACTTTGGTTTACTCCTTTTGCAATAAAGAAATCTAATACATCAGGAATTTTGTTAGTGTCTGTCGGTCAATAAGTGGGTTGGCCAGAAAAGTACGTGGATAATATTTCGTTTATTATAGTTTCATATAGAGATTTACCTTTCGGGGAGGTTAGTCTGGAGCTCCACAATGGATGTTTAGAATTGTAGTCACGACCAAAAATAAATCTTGGTCCAAGAGTTCTGAAGAAGCCTGCGAATTGGGAACTCTGAATTTTATGTTTCGGAGGTCAATATATTGCTGCAATATTTAGTGTTCCGAATGTATCGCTTACTTGAATGGATGAAGCCTGCAAATACGTGATGCTATATTGAGAATTTAAGTGATGTTTAATTTTTTCCCGATCAAGTATAGCTGTTCCTCCATGTGGTGTACCATCCGGGTGATTTGTATAATATATGTTGTACCCTTGAAGCGAGAAAAAACTTTTATTGATGAAATGAGTTTCTGTATAAAGCATGATATCCATATTTGTTATCTGAAGAAAACATTTGACTTCATCTTGGTGTTGTAGCAAGCCATTGGCGTTCCGAGATACTATCTTATATGATTTGTTCATTATTTAGTTAGCAGTTTTGACACAAGATTTAAAAGTGCACTTACGAGTTGTTCTGCTTGTCTGTTGAGTATAGTTTCAAATCATTCGAAAGACTGATGTATTATTGAAAATAATTGAGTATTAGTCTCCGTGTTTGTTGCATTATTGTTCAGACTATTCTTCTTTTGCGAGTTTTTCAGTGCTTGTGCATAAGTACTACGTTTCCTTGACCTGTATTAATATTGTTTTGTGAAGTAATGTAGTTTGAGTCTTGTGGAATTTTAGACGCCTGTGGATATTTTTTATTATATATTTTTTGATAAATTTCACATTCTTTATAACTTGCCGTATGGGGACCTTCACAAAGGATGCATTTTGCAGGCTTCGTCTTGTTTTTCTTATCACAAGTTCTGCTATCATGATTCTCGCCGCATACTACGCATCGATAAGGATGGTTGCATTAGTGCTTTGTGTGCTCCCAACTTTGGCAGCGATGACATTGCAGAAGATCTCGCTTTACTCTTGGAGCTTCAATTATTATTTTGGTGTTTTGAAGGTTCTGCAATTTATAGATGTCTTTGTTATTATCTTATGGTTCCAAATCAATAATAAATACCGGTAATGGAGTTTTGTTACACGTTGTTTGCAGTTATGAATGTTTCTTATAGGATGACCGTTTTCTTCTATTTCTGATTTCAGTTCATCATTATTTATCGTAGAATTAATATTTTTTGACTATCCTAAATGCTCTTTCTTGTTTGAGCTGATAGCTGTGAAACACAATTTTCTCTTTAATAAGGTATTTAGTAAGCGCAAGCTTCTGTTGTTGTCGGTAAGATTTTAAATTTATCTTGACCCACGAGCTTGCAGTAGAATTCTTCCTTCACGGCTTTTCGCAAAGTTTCTGACATTGCGTGGAAGTCATTTACCCCAGGGAGAAATATTGGCGGTTTTTTTTGCACCTGAATGTTGCTGGATGTGTGACTTTCGTCGATAACTTTACCGTTGGATTCATCGTCGTTAATTAGTTCGAGATCTGCAAATATATTGCATGATAGTATGCGACTATATTTGCACTTTAAGGTTTTGATTGTTTTTGTCTTTCAGGGCTGTGAGATTTGCATCTCTTACGCTTGCTTACAACAACTTGCCATTTATGAGTATTGCTGTCACTACTTGAATTACTGCTGGTTGTTCGATTAAGTTCTGGATTTGTTACATCGGTTGAACTTGAAGACTGTACTGCAGTAGGGTAAAAGGGCAATGGGATTGCTATCACTGTTCCTTGTGGTATTTGATGTAAAATGAGATGTTGCTGCTGATATTGTTGTTGAAGAAAGAACTGAGTTTGTAGTCCAGCTTGACTTGTAGTAGACGAATCTATTATGAATTCAGATTCAGGCTGAGAGATGTTCTCCGTGGACATATCGATTGTTTACTTCTTATGGAGGCAACATTATTTTCTTGAAAACACCAGATGAAACACAGAATTTCATGAAGAGGAAATACAATTGATCACGAAAACACTACACACTAGTCAGAACACAAAATGTGGACGCACAACTTGACCCAATGAGTCATCGCACAACTTAGAATTCAGGAGACACCGCGGAGTAGAGGGCACGTCCTCCCACCTCCACCGTTCGAGAGAGACCAACAATTTTAACTATATGGAAACCAGAACATTCACCAAGTTAAGAAAATTGCATAAACTAACATTTGCTCATGAAAAATCGTTATATTGCATGTTATAATGAAATATCTTCTATTGATGGCGAAATGTCACAATTATCCCGGAAAGTACTTTTGCAAGGTATTTACTTTTCAAGTTGTATAAAGAGTCCTTTACTGACATAATGTAGCTACCAAATTGAGTATTTTTATATCAGAACATTATTTCCCCCAAAATTGTGAATTCTCCCATTGCAGAAATTACAATTTAATTGTCAAATATTTTTATACTGAGTAAATGTAACTTGTGGTGCTGCAGAATGGTACAGACTTTCGCGTAGTAAAATTTTCTAATTTCCTCAATGTCAACTGGCCTTACGGTTTTTCTCCATCCTCTTGCCAGGTGCCATCTATAGTCCCCCAAAGTACATTTTTTGACATTTTCTCAAATTTTCGGTTTCTCAATTGTCGAACCTAAATATTACTTGAAGAAAACTAAAGAAAATTAAAGAAAAGTAAAACCACGTCTTCAATAGAAATTTTCATCGAAAAATTCAAAGCCGTTTTTAAGAAAAAGGGGATTAAGCTGTAAATGCGAAATTTGAAGCTCTATTTCAAAGGGAATCTACTGAGTTTTCGAAAAACTTCATTGAAAATCATTTGAATCACTTTCACTCACAAATGCAATAATGTATACAAATCGATGGAAATGGGCACATTAACGGCGTGAGAAATATATTATAAAAATTACATTTATGTAATGTTTGAAAAAACAAAAGAATACACTAAAATGAACTATGCGTCGTATTAAATAGTGTAATTAGCAGTATCCAGGAAAAACATTTTTGGAGCCATTTTTGAGAAAATAACATTTGAGTGTTTCTGAAAATATGGAATTTTGAGGTCATTTTAACATAAAACTGTTGAGTTTTCCAGAAACTTTATAAAAATTTAATTTAAAGCACATGTACTCATAAATAAAATCATGTGAAAAACTTGCCGCCAATGACAATATATACGAGGTGAGAAAGTGATAATAATTACAGTTTTGTAAATTTTGAAAAAACGAATGCATCGAACAATATGACGTTTATACCATTTTATAGAGTATATTTAGCACTATCTCAACCAAAAGTTTAACGAAAAAATGTGAAGCAGTTTTTGAGAAAATCTAGTTTTTAGGTAGGAAAATGGATCACGGAATCGGTCAATTAATGGATTACACTAGTTTGCCAACGTTTCGGAATATTTTATTCCATCATCAGGGCTTACTAATACATACAATGGTCAACCATAATGTTTCTCCACAGCACAACTCCAATACAGAGTTGCTGAAGCACCCACGTCCATAGCAGGTCCGACCATGGCCACGGCCCGAAAGAAAGTGAATGAAAAACCACTGTGAATTGATTAATTTACCGATCCCGTGATCCATTTTCCTACTACGTATTAACGGTCGTGATTTCTACAATGGTTAATCTAGTTTTTGTAATTTTAAAAACTATTACTAAAAACTATTGTTTTAAAAATGCAAATATTGCACGCAATATTGATCAAAAACCACTAAAAGTTTTTAAAAAATTGAAATTTTTGGACAACAAATTTAATTTAAAGAAAAAATCTCTATATTTAATATCTTTAGTAGTAGTGAGATACCAAAAAAATTCAAACTATTGCAATTTTCTAAATTTCAGAGTTAACAGCAAACATCAAACCTACTCCACCTAAATAAGTGAACAAAACTCTATTCCTACATAAAATTTAAAGAAAATTTGGAGTCGTTTTTGAGAAAATTTTGAAAATGTTCAGGGGGTTCATGTAAAGTACCCTAACTTGCAAAGAATGTTTTTCAAAATTTCAAAGCATCAAGTAGAGCCAGATGGGCTGAGATTTTTTCAATTTTAAAAAACTCCTACGCATAGTTTAGGCGACAGATAGAAGGACAGACGGACGGACGTTTTGGCGTCAATTGACTTGTCAGTAGGTCCGATTTTCACGGTTGACTCTGAATTTTTGAAAATTGCAAAAGTTTGAATTTTTTTCGGCGTCTTCATACCACTATGAAATTGAAGACAGAGATTACTCCTTCAAATGTTCATTAATAATTCAGTCACTAAGGTCATGTTTGGACATTTCAGTAGTATTCGTGCAATAGTGCGTGCAATATCTGTAATTTTAAAATACAACGAAAACATGATTTTCTCAAAACCGTCTTCCAATTTTATCCTTAAAAGTTTGGTAAATGAAGTGCTAAATGTACCCCACACGATGAGATAAACCCCATTTTGCTCTAGTATTTTTTTCTTTAAAATATTACAAAAATATAACTCTTTTGACCATTCTTTTGACATTATTATATTTATAAGTACATGTACCTTAAATAATGTCAACTAAAGTTTCTTGAAAACGAAAAATGTTTCTTTAAATATCTTGTAAGAATAGAGTAAAATACCCTTATAAAGATAGCATTGGTCCAATTTTATCTGATAACCTGAATTTTCGAAAAGTGCAAAATTTTGAATATTTTTCTGCGTCTTCCTGTAGGAAGAGTTGTAACTATAAAATTGTAACTATAATTGCAACTATAGTTGTAACTATAAAATTGAAGACAGTGATTTTTCCTTCAAATGAAATTTGTTGTCCACAAATAGTTGTTTCATTGAAGATTTTTTACTTTTAGTAGGTTTCGTACGTGCAATATTGGCGGTTTTAAAAGATAACAAAAACAATTTTTTTAAAAGACGGCTTAAAATTTTTTCTTTACATTTTTGAAGGGTTAATGCCAAATGAACGATGACATAAACGCTATATTGCTAGATATAGCGTTTTAAGAAACGCTAAAACGCCATTTTCTCAAAAATGGCTTCAGATTTTTCGTCAAACTTTTCCAATGTATAATGGTAGTGCTACTGTTTCATATGACTTAAAGTTAATTTTGGTGTATTCTTTTGTTTATTCAAAAATTACAAGAATATTTTTTTGAAATATCTCTCACGACGTGAATTTGCACATTTCCATTGATTTATGTACATTATTAGATTTGTGAGTGGATATGCTTCAAATGACTTTAAATAAAGTTTTTCAACAATCTATAGATTGTTGTGAAAAAGAGCTTCATAGTTCACAGTAACACCTATTGTCATTTTCATAAAAACGGCTCCAAATGTTTCAATGAAAATCGATTTTTTCAGGACGAGTCACCTTTAATATTCTAAAAATTATATTTCGGTTATAATATTTGAAAACCGAAAAGTTGATAAATAATTCAAAGGAATGTTCGTTGGGCGCGTTAGATGGCGGCAGGCAAGAAGGAGGGGCAAGACTATACAGTACCATCCTCTGGAAAAAAGAAAAGGAAATAAGAAAACTTTACTACGAGAAAGACCGTGCCGTTCTGTAGCACCACTAGTTTACTTTCTCGTATACGAACTTTCTCATATACACGGAGCAATATACGAGGTGTAAAGAAAGTTACGTAATGCTCCGGTTTCTATTTCGAGACATCAACGGAAATACACGTTTTGGGGCTCCTGAAACCAAAGAAGTGGTTTTTTTTCAGACGTCCGTCTGTTTGCCTAAACAACACGTACTCTTTCCAAATTGAATAAACACCTGTCGATCTTGCTGTAGTTGAAGCTTTGAAATTTTGAAAAACCATCTTTAGAATTTGAGAGTACTTTACATGAGGACCCCTGAATATCAAAATTTTAAAAAAAGGCCTCCCAATTTTTTTACAAATAAAATTACTCGAGAATTCAACAGTTTTCTGTTAAAATGAGCATAAATGTCCGCATCTTTAGAAACGCTAAAATGCCATTTTCTCAAAAATGTCTCGAAATGTTTTCTTCAACTTTCCAACGATAGTGGTAATGGCTCTGTTTAATTATGACGTAAAGTTCATTTTGGGCATGCTTTTGTTTTTTCAATAATTACGCGAATGTAATTTTTTTAAATGTCTCACGCGGTTATAATGAACGTTTCCATCGATTTATTGTTAACGTTATTATATTTGTGAGTGGAAGTGTTTCGAATGAAGTTTTTCAAATTCTCAATAGATTTCTGTAAAAATTAGCTTCAAATTTCCAATTTACAGTAATGGCTAATAGCCATTTTAAAAAAATAAACGGCTTTAAATGATTCAATGAAAATTTCTATTTAGGATTTAGTTTTTCGTTTTCTAAATATTCATGAAGTAATATTTCGTTTCTATTAGTAATAAACCGAAAAGTGGAGAAAATGTAAAAAAAAATTACTTTAGGCGACGATAGATTGCAGCTCGTCAGAGAATGGAGGAAGATGCCATTCTACACCGTGGAAATTAAAAATGTTTGCTACGAAAATATGCCATTCTGTAGCACCTCTAGTTTTGGGGTTCTCTGATACCGGAAAAATGTTTTTTTTTCAAAAGACAATGCTACATTTAGCAATACATCTTTCTGTCGTTTTGGTAAATAAAACATTCTTTGAATCTGATGTATTAATAGCTTTCATAGTTCCATTACAGAATGAAACTATCAAGATTAAACTAATAAGATAAAATTGGAAAACTGAATTTTTAGATTGCTTTTTATAACTTTTTAAAATTTAATTTCCTTTTTGCCTATAAGACTAAAACACATACATCAATTACAACTCTTTGGTAGGATATAACACTTTTCATAACAAAAGTAACAAGTAACATGCGCAGGGACACATTTGTTTCAAGACATTATGAATTTTATGAAAATAAAAATTAGCAGAAGAAATTATTTCTAAGAACAATTATAATTTCACATCGGAATATTTATTTCGAAGAATGTCACAAAATGTTAGGACAACACTCATCAAGACCAACACCCGCATCTCTGTTAATACGACCCGTACCTCCCCTGCCTTGACAAAAAACAAAATTCAACAGGTCATGAAGAAACGGACGAATCTTAGCAAATTTAGCGTTTCGATTTAACTCCTTCTTGTTGCAGACATGCAAAAATCGAAATATTACATCATTTCTCCCCGAAATCGTCCGAATTCTCCCAAAACATTCGGTGACGTGGTACTTGTATGTACCCACTTAGTGTATCGCAAACACGCGTATATTTCCTCTTTTGACAGTAAGAAGTTAGTTTCATTATTCTTGGAAGCATACCGCACAGTGTTTTGTACAACAGAGTCTGCAGTACCGTCAGTGAGATATAAAATAAGAGAAAAATGTAGAGGATGGCTGAATTTAACAGCAGCGTCCTTTTTACCCTCATGTTTCTATTCAAAGATGTCTCTTCCCGGCTAGTCTTGCAGCTAGTTGCAGAAGATAAGTCCCCTTCTTTCCATATGAAAACATCAGTGTTTTTTGAAAGCGTTTTGTATTTAGAGGGCAGAGGAGACACTACATCTTCATCTTCCGAAGAAATCACATGAAATTCGCTGCCGACTCGGAGTTCCAGGAAGGCAGTCTCTATCGTTGCGGTCTTCATCACCACTGCCTTTGTCTGACAAATTCACCCCAGGAGGAAATATTACAACGTCAGCTGCATGAACCGGTACTCTTCAAAGTAAGTAAACAAATCAAACGCATGCATCACGTAATACTTCCGCAGTAACGATGCACTGTTGTCAGGGTTGTGTTCAACGGGCACTTCAATGTCCACATCATATTTACAGTTTCCTAAACCTAATCAAATGAACTAAATTTAGAAATATAACAGTTCACAGAGATTTGTCGATATCTAATTCATATGTTAACATGTCGAACTCAAAAGAGTATGGCGTATTACCACTACAACTTCTCTCTTTCGCAGAGCGCGGTGAACGCGTTGGGTCTTGTGTTTTCGTAAGGCGATTGCTAGGTGTAGGAAAGAGCTGGAGGGGAAATGTGCGACAGTTAAAATATTGCCTTACTCTTCCTTTCCTTTCCTGTCCTTTCAGAAACAGACGGCGCGAGGAAACGGGCTCCAACGTGAATAAAAAATAATATATACACTGGGCACTAAAGTGCCTGTTTAGCATAAATGGGTTACATTTCTTGTAAGAATAGAATATAACGCACCTATAAAAGTGGCATATATCTGATTTTTGAGATTAACTCTGAATTTTCGAAAATTGCCGAAGTTTGAATTTTTTCCATCTTCCTACAACTATAAAATTGAAGATAGTGATTTTTCTTTAAATGGAATTTGTAGTCCATAAATAGTACTTTCATTAAGCTACTGAACATTTTTTGAAAATGCTAGTAGTTTTTGTGCAATAATGCGTGAAATATTTTCAAATAAAAAAAATTACATTAACAAGATTTTCTCAAAAAATGCTTAAAATTTTTTCTTTAAATTTTGTTGGGGGTGGTTCCCTATCCGATGACATAAACACCACATTGCTACATACTTTCCTTTTTTCAAAAATTATAAAAATGTAATTTTTTTACTTGCATCTCACGTCGGTAATATTTACATTAGAGTCGATTTCTTCATATTATTACATTTATGAGTACACGTGCTTTAAATGATGTCAAAATATGTTTTTCAAAAATTCAACAGATTTTTGTTGGGATGAGCTCAATATTCCGCATTTTCAGATACGTTCAAACGCCATTTTCTCAAAAAAGTACAAATTTTTTCTTAAAACTTTTGAACGGATAGTAATAATAGCACTGTTTAATATGACTTAAAGTTCAGTTTGGTGTATTATTTTGTTTTTCGAAACTTTCGCAAATACTATTTTTTTAAAACGTCTCACGCCGTTAATATGTTCATTTCCATCGATTTGTTAACATTATTGCATTTGTGACTGGAGATACTTTCAATGACGTTGAAGGAAGCTTTTCTGTAACTCAATAGATTTGTCAAAAGACTGTCGCTAGCCTGTACTGTTCAACTTGTCAACAATGGCAGACAAAACGCATTCACTAACTGAGCACATTCACATAACCTGCAGTTCGTCTGAGAGCAATAGCAACGCAGTGATTGCCAAATCGGTTATAGTAATTTCTCTATTGCTTGAGCGGTTAGATGTGCGGTACTCACTTGATGGCTTTGACCATGGACAGTCCCATGTGCACACACAGGACGGCGTGGTCGGGTCGCTCATGCGGTGCGCCGCTGATGCAGTAGTAACAATCGCCCAGGATCTTAATGCGCAACTGCTGGTATCTCTGCAACAAATGAAGAACGCGCGATGGCGCCATGTTAAGAGCGGAACAGTTCCCACCGTACGTTCTGTCCAGCTGCCTGTTAAAGAAACCTTAATTACGGTCAGAGTGGGTCGGTGTTCGACTGAAGAAGTTCGGGTAGAAAGTTCGGGTGGGAAGTTCGGGTGGGAAGTTCGGGTGAGAAGTTCGGGTGAGAAGTTCGGGTGAGAAGTTCGGGTGAGAAGTTCGGGTGAGAAGTTCGGGTGAGAAGTTCGGGTGAGAAGTTCGGGGTGAGAAGTTCGGGGTGAGAAGTTCGGGTGAGAAGTTCGGGTGAGAAGTTGGGGTGAGAAGTTCGGGTGAGAAGTTCGGGTGAGAAGTTCGGGTGAGAAGTTCGGGTGAGAAGTTCGGGTGAGAAGTTCGGGTGAGAAGTTCGGGTGAGAAGTTCGGGTGAGAAGTTCGGGTGAGAAGTTCGGGTGAGAAGTTCGGGTGAGAAGTTCGGGTGAGAAGTTGGGGTGAGAAGTTCGGGTGAGAAGTTCGGGTGAGAAGTTCGGGTGAGAAGTTCGGGTGAGAAGTTCGGGTGAGAAGTTCGGGTGAGAAGTTCGGGTGAGAAGTTCGGGTGAGAAGTTCGGGTGAGAAGTTCGGGTGAGAAGTTCGGGTGAGAAGTTCGGGTGAGAAGTTCGGGTGAGAAGTTCGGGTGAGAAGTTGGGGTGAGAAGTTCGGGTGAGAAGTTCGGGTGAGAAGTTCGGGTGAGAAGTTCGGGTAGAAAGTTCGGGTGAGAAGTTTGGGTGAGAAGTTCGGGTGAGAAGTTTGGGTGAGAAGTTTGGGTGAGAAGTTCGGGTGAGAAGTTCGGGTGAGAAGTTCGGGTGAGAAGTTCGGGTGAGAAGTTCGGGTGAGAAGTTCGGGTGAGAAGTTCGGGTGGGATGTTCGGGTGGGAGGTTCGAGTGGGCAGTTCGGGTGGGAAGTTCGCGTGGGAATTTCGAATGGGAAGTTTGAGTGGGAAGTCTGGGTAGGAAGTTTGAGTGGGAAGTTCGATTGGGAAGCTGGAGTGGGAAGTTCGGGTGGGACGTTCGAGTTCGAAGTTCGGGTGCGAAGTTCGAGTATAAGGTTCGAGTGCGAAGTTCGGGTTCAACGTTCAGGTGCGAGGTTCGTGTGCGAGGTTCGTGTGCGAGGTTCGGGTGCGAGGTTCGGGTGCGAGGTTCGGGTGCGAGGTTCGGGGTGCGAGGTTCGGGTGAGAGGTTCGGTTGCGAGGTTCGGGGTGCGAGGTTCGGGTGAGAGGTTCGGTTGCGAGGTTCGGTTGCAAAGTTCTGGAAGTTCGAGTGCGAGCGTCTGATGCGAGGTTCGGGTACGAATCATGGGTGTGATTCATAGACGATACACACGCCCATTTTTTCAATGCCAAAACTGGACTGCGATTTACTTCAACTGCTTGACAAGCGTTCAATGCTTTGCAACCAAAAATGTTCGGAAACTACTGTCATAAGAGGAGACGCGTCGCACCGATGCAGTATAGCAGCAAATTACTGTGAATTAAACAGCTAAATTATATAGTTCCTTCCTGATTCAGGGCTAATTAAAGAATGCATACATTATTTCTTGCGAGAAAAGTGTTTATGCGTTATGATTACGCTTTTGCACAAACATTGTATAAACGAATACATTCTCATTCCTTTTCAGATGGTGCTCTGATGCAGATGATGCTGTCTTTTGGTGCAGATAAGTATGAATAGTCTGTGTATTAGAAAGATGTCTTGAAATGCAAGTGAAATTATTAAATGAATTCGTTGAGAGCAAGTTTAGGAACAAGATAAAGATTAAAAACTTTATATTCAAAAAACTTTATTCAAAGAAATACAGATATTAAAAATATAACATTATATTGTAATCGGGACCTTTAAATTGGAACCCATTGGAAGCGGTATATTGCTATTGTATTAGTGAAGTTTATGTTTGGCTGGCATATCGACAACTCTCTATTATATCCCCATTGGAATCGGTATTTTTCTTCCAGAGACGAATAACTGAACAGCTGTTCGAATAACTAAAGTAAGTACAGGTAAACAACGTTTAAAACTTGATACAAAGTATAATTAATACCAATTCCACTAATTCCTTTAGAACTTTTCCGACATATTCTCTTGGTGCGGCCGTTGTTTCTTTTATCAGAGGTTTTTCGCAATTTTTCGTTCATAAACTTCCGAACGACGTTTTCGTACGAAAAGTACGAAGAAAAAATTTGGAGCCGTTTTTCAAAAAATGGCGTTTGAGCTTTTCTGAAAATGCTGAATTTTTATCTCGTTTTCACAGAAAACTTTTGAATTTTCGAGGAAAGTTATGGCATCATTTAAACCACATGTACTCATAAAAATAATATTGTAAACAAATCACAAACGTAAATGTTAGCGACGTGAGAGAGGTGAAAAAAATTACGTTTTTTATAATTTCTGAAAAAGAAAAAAAAATTGAGCAGATTTTTGGGAAAATCCTACGTTTGGTTTAGAGGCTAGTGGTGTCCACAGACGGACTGACGGATGGAAAGACAAACGGACGGACTTTTTTAAAAAACACTTTTTCGGTATCAAAGACTTACACTAACTGAAATCTGACTGCATAACGTTTTAGAGAGAGTAATTTACTACATTTTAGAAGGTTTTATGTACTTTTTCTGTATTAGGGCCGCATAATACAAATCTTGATGTCGAAATATCACCGTTTTTTTGGCGCAGCATTACATAACTTTCTCTATACTATGTTACTCCATACGTATAGGAGAAAGTAAAAGGAGAAAATGTTACAGCAAGATGGAAGAAAGATTTATTAAAATTTTCTGCGTAGGAACGGTGCTGATGTTTGCTTTAATTTATTTTGAAATGTAGATGAGGAATTTTTAAATGAAGGAACAAGACATCTCACTCGAATGGTTTGCGTACAAAGCCTGTAAAGTTAACCAAGTCCTCGGTAAATAATTCAAACTAAAGCGTCATATGCTGCTTTTCCCCGAGAACCATTCTCTATCTCATACGAAAAAGGAAATCGTTGAGAGTAGTCTGTGGATGTTGGCACATTTCACTGCTGAAAATAAAAGCATTTGAGGTTATTGATAATCCACTTTACTCTCTCGTATACGTACGTATATACGGAGTAATAAACGTAGTATATAGTTCTGTATTACTGCGGAAAAATGCGATTTTTTCGACAGAAAACTTCGTATTGTGAGGCCCTGATACAGATAAAGTGGATAAATCCTGTTCTAATATGTAGTAAATTACTCCTTCTAATAAGATATGTAGTCTGATTTTACGAATAGTGAGTCTTTATAACCGAAAATTGTTTTTTTCAAAACGTTCGTCCGTCTGTGAACACCATTAACGTCTAAACCATACGTAATATTTTTCCAAAATCGATATTCCACCTGTCGATCTGGCTCGACTTCAGGCGCTGCGTTTTCAAAAACAGTCTTTAAAATTTGGGGGTACTTTACATGAAGCGCCTGCGGCATTTTCAAAGTTTTCTCAAAATTGGCTACACATTTGTTCTTTAAATTTTTTATAAGAATAGAGTAAAATGCATTTATTTGAAAGGCATTTATTTAAAAATTTATTAAAATGTGGTATAGGCCCAATTTTCACTGTTAACTCCGAAGTTTCAAAAATTTTAAAGATTTGAATTTATATTGGCAACTTCCTACAACTACAAAATTGAAGATACACATTTTTCCTTCCAATGAAATTTCTTTTACGTAATTAGTTCTTTCATTACTCACATTTGTTTGAAAATTTTAGAAATTTTCGGGCAATATTGTGTGCAATATTAAGAAATACCAAATACATTTTCTCAAAAACTGCTCCATTTTTTTTCTTTAAACTTTTAGTAGGTATAGAACCAAATGCACTCTATAAGATGTCATAAACGCAATTTTCTCTATTCTTTTGTTTATTAAAAATTACAAAAGTTTAATTCTTTTACATGTCTGTGTCGTTAATATTTACATTGGACGTGAATCGTTCATTTTATTGCATTTTGAGCAAATGATGTTGAATAAAGTACCTCGCAAACTCAAAAGTTTTGCGTCTTCCTACAACGACATAATTGAAGATATTTTCTCTTCAATTAATTTTTTTCCATAATTATTTCTTTCATACGGCGAGATTAACCTTCCTGTGTTACCGATGTCAATTTATGAATATTGGAGACCAATTATCGTAAAAACTATTGGAGATACCGATTTGAAATTTTTGCTGTACATTATTTGTACCAATGTTATTGTACTGATCTACATTGAAAATACTTGCTTGGCAGGAAAATGAAATATAGTTTGTTTTCTTGAACCTCAATTTTTTTTAGAAATTTAGTGACAATTTTATTTGTAAAATTGAAACAAATTATTCTAACTTTGCACATGTAAATCCACGGCTTCACGTTTCTAGTGGAGTAATCTGTAAAATCAATGAAACTGGTTAATAGTTTATGAGAAAACGGGAGATTTATTACCAAAAAGTGTGTTTCGAAAAAACCACTCCGAAAGTTGTTTTTAGGAATTACTCATTATATTTGTTGTATTATTTTACGTAAAAACAACCTGCTTCATATTGTGTATTAAGCTCTTCAATGCTGATATCTAGGTGTGTGTGTGTGTGTGTGTGTCTGGGGGGGAACTTGACTGGAGCAGTTCTCGGGTTACGATTTTCAAAAGGGGAAAATACCAAACGTATTTTCCCCTTTTCACAAATTGGTGACCTCAAGAGCCCCCACGATTGTTTCTATTTTCTTTGTTCACAAGTTTTTTAAAACTCTTTTCGGTTTTGTCATTTGAGTCGAACTAGTTGACATTTCTTTCCCCCATCAGCCTATTCTACTGCTTACTCCAAGAGTAAGAAAATAATACATACTTGTAACTATAAAAACAGAATAATAACACATCCGCCAAATTGCGCAGATAACCGAATATAAAAATACGAAAACCACAGCCATCGAGACTCAATAATTTCAGAACTATGTCTGTTTATGTGGAACCATGTAACTTCCGAAGCGTCAGCGTGACTGAGCTGATGAACATTCAAAATACAATAAAATAAGAAAAAACAACAATTTTTGATAAACAATATTGTGGCGATACCGATTATCTCATCATTAAAGAGGTATAATTTCCTTTTAAAAGCTGCGTCGCAAAATACGTGTTCGAGCATGTTTGCGCCGATTCCTGGGGGAAGGGTCAATTAGCTTCGCGCAGCTGCGACTTTCTGCGCCACGGCGGCGCCCAGAAGAGGGAGGGGTTTGTTTAGCTAACTCACCCTTATGGCCGCGGTCTGTTCCTAAGGATTTCGAAGAACTTTGCAGCCCACCCATTAAGTTTATTTACACCAAGTGCTGTACGAGTATATAGTTAATGTATTTATTAAATAATCACAGCAAACTCGCTGTTTGAACATTTTCCCACTTTTACCCTCAGATTAACTATAAAACGTCCTGACCGATTGGCGGAGAACTTAGTAAGGTGTAGCCAATCACACAACTTTTGTTGTAAGGTGTAGCCAATCACACAGCCTCTGGCCAATCACACAACCTTTTTCAAAATGTTAACAGGTCCTTATAGATCTTTTGGGTAATATGGCCTGGCAAGCTCGTCAAGCGCAGGCCTGGGGCAATCTCTCTAGCGCCGGTCACAGGAGCCGCTCTCGGGCATCACATGCGTCCGGGCGAGTGCTCGATAGAGAATCGGTCGGGCTGTTGCCCACGAAGTTAGTCGATCAGAGAGAGACGGGCGAGTGCCCCAGTATCTTGTTTGGGTCTATTGCTCACAAAGTTTTGAGTTTGTTCATAATTTGATTTTTAGTAGAGTTTGTTTCGTTAACCTACTAACACTCTGCTGTGCGCCGAAGTAATTATTCTCTCTACCCGGTCGCACTAGTATTGCACGTTCTTCTTAATTACGTGGCGTAATTTCGATTAAATGGGGAATATTATTAACCGATAAATATCACGCGGTCCGTCTCACAACTGGGAGCTGAGCTGTCGCGGCCGCGTTGCGTCACGGCTGTCCAGTTGGAGGGCAGACGGCGACCCACGGCCTCCGACAACAAAAGGATCCGGCAGCTCAGGGGAGCGCCCTGAACCCACCCTCCGGACGAAGTGAATCTTCACAGCTGTCAGCGCGTCCGTCTGCAACTAAATGGTGATATCAATGAAGCGCCGAGCCATGGCCTTCAGCAACGCCCCTCAGGCAATATTAATAACAAAGACTCTTGTCTGATTAAAATTGGAATAATTCTCAGGAAGCATTGGCCACGCATTGGCTTCTTCCTAATTAACGTTCATCTTCAATTTTTTTATTTCCTGTAATCTTAATTTATAAAATTTTATTGTATTGATTTTTGTACTTAGAATTAAAGGTTAGGGAAGGGAAAGTAGCACCACTGAGCTCACGCACAGTCTTTTAGCAAACATTTTAAGTAATTTTGATAATTCTATTCTAATGTTTGTTAATTTTGATTAAAGTTCATGTTCTTTTATAATCTTTTCTTCTTATTTCCAAAAATAGGTATGTCCATCCATCACCCCTATTTCAGGCTCTCACCACCTCCTGAGCTAGCCGGCACTTTGACTCAAGTAAGAAGGGAGTAATTTACGTTAAATCTGGCTCACCCAACGTGCGGTCGAAGACACCGCAATATATCAGAATGTTCAGAAGAGTCTAGAGAATAATTTAAGATTAAAAAAGATATTCGATATTGTTCTCATTTTTCAAGTGGAAACAGACCTTAAGGTCATGTAAATTTTTTCAACAATTAAGTACTTTTCGTACAATATGTGCTTGATCTCGGCATCCCCGTCATTGAGCTCCCAAGAGAGGCGCCTGGATACGCCCCACGGCGCCGAAGACGGCGGAATAGTGTTGATGTAGCAGAGGACGATGGTGATGAAGTTACAGATCCGAGAGCTGACTGGGAAGGGTTGGGAGGAATGGAATTCGATGGCGCTGAGGATGAAGACGCCCTCGCCCAGCCTCTAGATGAGGCTCAGGTCGACCTATCGCTTGGAAACCTCTTCAGGTCGAGAGCAGAGATCGGAATGAACAGTACGCTTGTCCCTTCTGGCCAGCAGTACCGCCCCGGAGCAGTCAACGCCTGTAATCGCAGAGAGAGGCGCCTCTCCGCTACTCCGCCTGCCTCCCGCCGTGACCAATGGTACTCCTGGCCCGCTACAACGTGCAGCAATCTGACAATCCTCAGCGATCACCTGTCACGCACTATCCACAATGCACGGCGGTACAGGAAACCCGACAAGAACAGCAACCGAGCCATGTAGCCACGAGCGACAACCTTCCTTCCCATTTGCAGCAGGCGGCATCGCGCAGGACCAGTCCTGGGTCCCACCGAGCACATCACCCGACACTAGGAACACCCCCGTGCGCCAGCTGCGTGGATGCAGCACGATGCGCGGGTGGCGGCAACGGCTCATTCTGCCCCAGAGCGTCACGAGTACTCGCAGTGACCACCTGCAACCGAGCGCCAGTGAGCAGGATCCCCAAGGTCTTCCTAGTAGTACTTCATCGGAAGGTGACGGCGGCGTTGAGGCGCTTGCCACGTTCCTCGGCGCTACCGGACCGGTAGCGGTAGCTCAGTGCATCAACTGATGTCTCTGCAGCGCCTCTAAACGGGAGGTCCTAGGTTCCCACTCCCCACGGCGGCAGGATTTTCGACACTAGCTGTTCAGCTAGGTCGAATTCAGCTGCTGTCTGGAGGAGAATTCTAGCGGCCGGCTGCTCTGATCGGTAGTTTTCCGTGGTTCCTCCGATCAACACCAGGCGAATGCCGGAGCAGTACCCTACCAAACGGGCCACGGACCGCGCGCGATCTCCTTCCTCTTCCTTGTCCTATCCTCTCCCCTTACACACACACTTACACTAACATGCACTACACTGTTGCGGCGATATACGAGGATTCGTATCGCGCGCCAATTCGGCAGCGCGGGACGGAGGCTACTGAAGGCAGCAGGGCCACAAACCGGCGCGAAGACCGGCCAATGGGACGTGAGCGGCCGGCGAGCGGATTAGCAGCCCCGAGGCGAGATTACGGCGCGGCATGCTTCTTAACGGGCCGCGCCGGCCAGAGAAACAGACAGTCTTGAAGTGCGATCCAGAAGTGACATGGTGTATAGTGTATCTTGTGCGAACTCGGCGAAGTTAACTTGTTTTCTCTCTCCTGGCATTTTGGACGACTGTGCACGTATCTTGGGACATCTTCTGGATTTTGGACACCGCGGCATTGTACAACGGACTACTCTACTGGATTTTTGTAAACGGGATCACTCCTGTAAAAGAGCTTGATCAATAAATTGTTATTGTTGACTTGTGTCTTTTTACGTACATAACATACACTTCCACATATTCCGGGTGACCGGTCGGGAAGTTAGAGCTTGTCCCGCCTGGGGCGGTGTCCCGCTGGTGGGAGAGTCCTGGTTAGGGGGAAGCCCCACTAGCCGACGGTAGGTCGGCGCCGGATCTCGCCATCCAGCGGGGGAAGATTACCGCCATCTCCCGAGAAAAAAATGCACTACACTAACGGGACTAATGACCAAAGTAGTTGACGCGCCCGGAAACACGAAAAAATCAATCAAATCAATCAATCGGCGCTACCGCCTCACCCCTCCCCTGCCCACGCGCCGAGCGAGCTCAACTCGTGGAGGAACAGGACGTCGTGGAAGCCACAGGCAGCCGCATTAACGCCCGCAGCCGCCACCTGCTCGTCCGAAATCTACGCCGCCTATTCCAGGAAGCATACGCTAAGTTTTGGAGGGAGTTGCCGCAGCAAGGTATCATCGCGCCAGCACTTAAAGGAGTTTGTAAAGAATCAACATTCTTCTTGCGATCTGGAGTGAATATGAGGCCGTCAATTTACAAATTCATACATTCGGCACGCCTCATTTCTTCCCGGCTGCTTTATCACGAACCCCAGCGGCCCAGGGATCAGCGCTCCTGCCGCCGCGGCTGCAAGCATGCTGATAACATGAACTCCCCCGCCTCCGAAACGATCGCCCACGTCATCTCGGAGTGCCGCTCCCACTCCGCGATCTGGCGGCTGCGCCACAACAGAATACTGGAACACGTTAAAGCAGCCGCAGTCGCGAGTGGGTGGACGATGCTTCTAGAAGACCAAGCCATCGGAGGGCGGAACCGTTCGGACCTGGTGCTGGTTAAGGACCATCAAGCGATCGTCGTTGACGCCTTGGTCTGCCTAGCATACTCGCGGCGCCTCGGTGAACGCTATAATGCACGGCGGCGATGGTGTGTTCGCGGCGGCGATGGTGTAACGGTTAGCGTATCGAAGTGTTACACCCAAGTTCGCGTATTCAAACCCGATCGAAACCGTGGATTTTTAAGGACGAAAAAGTCCTTCGTACGCCTTCCTTCGGAGGGGAAGTAAAGCCGGCTGTCCCATGTTAGATTTACTGCTTGTAAAAGATCCTCAAGCCTAAATGACGCCTTTGAGCTAAATTCAAATTGCCTGTTTCGTGGCCCAAGTAATACCTTCTTTCTCCCCTAAGTGGTTAAAGGAGTGTAACGAAATTTGCGTGGTCAGATGGAAGAGCAGGTCTCATGGCCTGAGTCTCGCCACGTAAAATAAGGCAATCATTCATGAAGAGAATGAACGAACATATTCGCCCCTTCTTAGCAGCCACGAACCTCCGGGCCGTCAGCTTCCTTCCTATCGTGGTAGAGCTCTGGGCGAATTGTGCGTGTCAAGTGCGGCGCTGCTCCGTAAATTTACCACGAAGTGATGCGCGAACTAAGTGAGCGCATTGTCGCCGAGGCTATAGCAGGGAGCGCTACCTGCTATTTTCGCCAAACTGCCCAGGATGACCTCACCCCAGTCGAGTACAGGTGGACCTAAACCTCAAGACAATATCCCTGTGCTCGATTGGAGAGGATGGTTTGTGGGTGGCTCATGCAGTCGCGGTTTAAATGAGGAGGCTACAAGCATGTATAGTGTAAATAGTGTTTAAATAATTTTATGGGTAGTGTTTATAAGTGTATTTGTATATATTGCCCAATGTAAATAGTACGGTGTTAAACTTGCAACCGCTGTTGTAATGCTTTGGTCGATACATGTATAGTGTAAATAATTTTTTATGAGTTCATGTGTAAAGTATATAAGGGCATGTGTATGTATTGCTTACTGTAAATAATGTAAATAATGTTCGGTGTTAGATTAAGTTAGGATGTAACACAAAGTAGATTTAGATTAGATTGTAAGTATCTAGTTTGTGAGCTAGGCCATAAGTTAGCTATGTATATAGAATTTAAGTATAATTATTATATAAATATAATAATTATTAAATGTAATAATATTATTTATTTCACCGTCGGTCATTGCCTCATGAATTAACCCATTGCCCAAAATATTATATGAAAAATATTGATGAATATGTGTGTGTACATGTTCAGGCGTAACTCTTGAATGCGGGAACAACACCATTTTAACAAAACTTTGTATACATTATTGCTGGGGAATTAGAATGGGGAAAAATAATACATTGGAGGTAAGACACCCACAGAAGTGTGGGTGAAATTGGAATGATATTTACGAACAATATCATTATGCAACCCGCGATACATAGATGCCTCGAGTATTGCGCACTGAGTAGGCGCAGTGGTCGAATCGGCCAAAGATGTTTAATAGATTATTGCGACTATTTCACTCATGTCTGTCCGTGCCGTAAGTAACCAATGCTAAACAATAATCTATTTAAATTCAACCAATCCAGATGTCTAAGTGTCTGATTATCACTTTTGTTTACCTTTTGTCTACCTTCTGTACTACTAACTTTGTTTACCTTTTTAAGATAAAGATAGCAATTGTAAACCAAATTGTTACCTCGTGCTTTACTCATTCACCAATACCATGGCTACCAAACCAAATACCAGCTAAGTACCTAGGACTAACAATGGACACAATCAATAAAACAGTAATCAGAGCCTCACCAACCTACGCAAGCCTAGTTTGGATAAAAGCAGCCCATAGTAACATTTACAAACTTAAAATAATACAAAATAAATGCCTCAGAAAAATTACTAAAGCTTCATAGTTTGTAACCAATAAACAATTACATAGAGAATTAAAAATAGAATCAATTCAGGACTACATTATCAAAATTTCAAAAAGCTTTTATGATACACTACCAGAATCCCCAGCTACAGCTACTTACAATCTAGGGAAGATGTGTCAGTCAACCCCAGAGAATCCACTCACGTTAATCTAAGGACATTTTCAAGCCTCCTTAATATATCAGAAAATATAATCTTTCTCTCTCTCTCTCACTCTCTCTCACTCTCTCTCACTCTCTCTCACTCTCTCACTCTCTCTCACTCTCTCACTCTCTCTCACTCTCTCTCTTTCACTCACTCTCTCTCTTTCACTCACTCACTCTCTCTTTCACTCACTCACTCTCTCTCTTTCACTCACTCACTCTCTCTCTTTCACTCACTCTCTCTCTTTCACTCACCCACTCTCTCTTTCACTCACTCACTCACTCTCTCTCTCTTTCACTCACTCACACTCACACTCACTCACTCACACACTCACTCACACACACACACACTCACTCACTCATACACACACTCACTCACTCACACACTCACACACTCACTCACACACACACACACTCACTCACTCACACACTCACTCACATACTCACTCACACACTCACTCACACACTCACACACTCACTCACACACACTCACACACACTCACACTCACACACACTCACACTCACACACACTCACACACACTCACACACACTCACACACACACACTCACTCACTCACACACTCACTCACACACACACATGCACATACAAAACATAACTTGCCAAGCTCTTTATTTGTATTATATTGACATTTAGACCTGAGGATGGTTAATCCTCTAGTTAATGAAATCATGTATATAACCCTTGAGAGGTACAAATGCCGAACAAGAAATAATAAAATTTTTAAAAAAGCAATTGTTTTAGGTCCATAGTAGCTTGTGAGCATCAATATAATATTAAATGTGTAGTTTTGGTAATGTTTAAAAATCTGAAATAGAATCTATTATTAAAGATTCAGTGACAAAAAACAACAAAAAATAGAGACATAATGTGGAAGCCCTTTCAATACTTTTGCGAAGAAAGAAAATGCAAATGAACAGCACAAACAACAAATGAAGAAATTACACATATTTTAGGCAATTAATATGCGAAGTTAAATGGTGAAGAGTACAAAGAATATGCTATCAAAACTATGTGCAACGTTACAACAGTTATTCAGAAAAATACTTTAATGAGTACACATGTGTGTTCAATCCATTCGAAATTGGGAATCCCGCTGCTAATTCAACTTGTACATCTTCCAATTCAAATATTTCCACGTAATATAAAGTCATGTAAAACGCAACTTCCTTCAACTTAAATTATTGTGTTTTTAATAAATATTCTTGTAAGTAGCTTTGTTATGCTTGTTGTTTGAAAGTTGTACCATACAATCGAAACTTATTTGAAATCATTTTCTGCATTAAACTGTTATTCATATTCTACTTGATTATAAGTTATTCCAGGATGCAGTGACAACTCGGAGCTGAATTAAAATTGCACATTTTCCGTTAGCAATTTTGAATAATATTTCTCTATTTCGTAATTCCCGTGATTTTAATTATCCATTCGAATTATGTAAAGTTTTAATTCGTGAAATATTCACAACAAATATCACTCAAAGTGCTGTGCTAGCACTAAATTCACTGGCTTAGTACAGTACTTCTCGTGATATCACTTGAGATAATTAACCCCCCACCCGGCGGCGCCGGAATTTTATTCGATAAAATGTAGGAAAATGGCGAATATGTTACTTTGCCCTTCCAGTGCGATGTGGAAAAGGTGCGATTCTATTTCATTCCAGAATTAATTCCAGACAAATTCTGTAGAGAGTGGACTGAAAACTGAAAATAAAAATAAAAATACCAGAATGAATACGTCACTTGTTGTACACATACAACTTGTGTAATGATCATTCCAGGCTGCGTTAATTACAGTGTTAGGCGCACCGTGGTCCGTGGGTCCGTCACCGCCGCGTGCCCGGCCCATGCCACAGCGCTCTGCTGGCGGCACCGGCGCCGGCGGACGTCTCTCCTCGAGTGAACTTGCGCCGCGCCGGCCTCCTCCCTCCACGTTGGGAAGTAGGAAACAAAGCCCTCCAACGCATGGTGTAGCCAGAATACAAGTTTTGTGTGCCCTCGATGGCGAAAACCCAATGGAAAGCAAAACGTCCATCCGTCCGGCCAACCGTCTGAGAACACCACTACCGCCTAAACCATACGTAGAATTTTTTCAAAATTGAAGAAACCCTTGTCCATCTTCCCCTAGTTGATGCTTTGAAACTTTGAAAAATATTATTTAAAACTTCGGGGTAATTACATGAAGCCCCATGGACATTTTCAAACCTTTCTCAAAGACAGCTCCAACTTTTTTCTTTAATAATGTGGAATAATACACTTATAAATGTTGTATAGGTACGATTATCACTTATAAATCTGAATTTTCAAAACTTGCAAAAATTTGAATTTTATTCGACATCTTCCTACAACTATAAATTTGAAGACAGATTTTTCCTTGAATGAAAATTTGTTGTCCAAGAACTATTTTTTCATTATGGTACTGCAGACTTTTAGAAACTTTCAGTAGTTTGTGTTCAATAGTGCGTAAAAAATGTGCAATTTTAAAAAATAACAAAAATATTTTCTCAAAAACGTCTCCAAACTTCTTTTTAAAAATTTTGGAATGAGTAACGCCAAATGAACGGAATATTGCTCTATATTTTTGTTTTGTCAAAAATTACAAATATGTAAGTTTTTTGACTTATGTCTCACGTCGATAATATTTACATTACAGGTGATTTATTCACTTTATTGTATTTATGATTACATGTGCTATAAATACTGTCAAATAACGTTTCTCGAAAAGTCAACCGTTTTCTGTAAAATCAGGTCAAAATTGCGCATTCCCAGAAATGCTCAAACGCCATTTTCTCAAAAGTGGCTCCAAATTTATTTCTTCAAACTTTTCAAACGGATAGTGCTACTTGCACTGTTTAGTACGACGTATGTTAATTTTGATGCATCCGTTTGTTGTTATTTTTTTTCAAAAATTACACAAATGTAATAAATTCTCAATAAATTCCTGTGAAATAGAACTTCAACTTTTGCATTTATGGTAATGCATAAACGCTATTTTCTTAAAAAAGGCTGCAAATTTTTCAATGAAAATTGCTATTTAGGATGAGGTTTTACACATCTTTAATTATCTTGAAGTAATATTTCGGTTATACTTATAGTTATACTTATTAAGAAAGTTGGGTATGCAGAATGCACGTAGACACCTGGAGTAAAAGTCGATGTGAATCGGTATTAATATATATTGTGACACACCAGACTGTCACACAATATTTTGATGGGAATTGGGGACAAGAATTTATTAAATTCTTCGTAAAAAGTGTAAATGTTGAGGGCAGAGGCATGCAGAGAGGGCGTTCCTTAGCAACCAGGGAAGCGGAAGTAAATAAACATAGCACGGCAAGTAACGGACAGAGAATTGTGATATAAGGGCATGTGGGATTGGTGGTAAACTAGTAATGGGGTATGACGTAGAATGAAACTGGAGATTGTTTTGTAAAACAAGAGACAAGAAGGTATGAAAGTTATCGAGGGTTAAACTTTTTGTAATATGAGAGATGAGCTATAGACCGCGTACCGTGCACATCGTACTGCAGAGGTCCTTGTAAATGATAGATGCGGAACTTGGTGGAATTTTGCGGGAAATAATTGAGCAGTGAGGACTTATATTTTGTGTGCGTAATTCTATTTGGAACTTTGAATAATTCTGGCACCGGTAGTAGTAAATGAAACAACTAATAAGTTGAGGAGGACATTGATCCGGCAGCCGACCGAGAACAAGATACAAGAGAGAAGATTGGTCGGAGCGATGGATTCTTCCTGGCCTCATCGTCCATGGACATATAAATAGTAAGAATAATAGCGCTATAGACAATTTTTAGAATCGGTCATAACCAGGGTGACATTGCATGTTAAAAATAATTAATCGAGAAATAAACTTATAAGGTTCTCATTTTGAAAAAGAAAAGCTGATTATCATTTCTTTAGCATCTTGTGAAATCCACATTTTAATAATTTCTTTCCAGAAACAAATTTCAGATTCCTCGCTTCTTCCGTATGGAGAGAGGATCGAATGATCGTTTGCTAGGAACAAAATAAGTACCGGTGACGATTATTTTCGTAAAACCCCAACCGGCAGAGCTAGTAGGATAATTATTTCCCTTTAGATGTGTTTGTGGGAAGTTTAAAATTGCAACCCTTTCTTGACGCCCAAAAATGATATAAATTCGGAAACCGGTTGCAGAAATAATTTAACAGAAACGGAGAGCGTTTCA